>MU714247.1:0-47879 GCA_026770625.1 Nicotiana glauca
ACTTGGACAAGGTCTTTGGGGTAAAAAGGATTTTGGGCGGAACTACAACTTTGGAACCGTTTCGGCGGATTCATAACCGAACTATCATATCATCTGCCCCAGTTTCAATTTGTGGAGCAATTAGGATTTTTGTTTTGGGGTGACTGAACCTCAGCGAGAGGCTGCCTATGTATCCTTTCGGAATCAAGTCAAATGTAGTTCAGGGAAATATTTTGTTTTGTTTTGATTTTGTTTTGTTTTGTTTTTCTTTTCTCCCCTTTTTTTTCTTTTTCTTTTTCTTTTTGTACTTTCGGGTTCCAAAGAGGGTAGCCAAAGAAACGTAACCGGCTCGAAGGGTTTACGAAGGATTGATAGTGTTTGGGGTAGCGGGAAGGAAAGCCTTCGTCATCTCAATTACACAAAAACCATCACTCCAGGAGACCTAGACATAGTATCTTTTTACTGCATCTGCATTGACTGTTGTTTCAGGATCATTTCCTTCGATGTCTCCCAGATACAGTGCTCCTCTTGGCAATATTTTCTGGATGATGTATGGACCCTTCCAATTAGGAGTGAATTTTTCTTTTGCTTCTTGGTGATGAGGAAGAATGCGTCTTAACACGAGCTGTCCCACTTCAAAATTTCTGGGACGCACTTTCTTGTTATAGGCGCAGGCCATTCTTTGTTGGTACAACTGCCCGTGACAAACTGCGGCCATCCGTTTTTCATCAATTAATGACAACTGCTCTAGCCGGATTTTAACCCACTCACTATCTTCAATTTCCGCTTTAACAATTATGCGAAGCGAAGGGATTTCTACTTCTGCAGGTATGACAGCTTCAGTTCCGTAAACCAACAAGTACGGGGTCACTCCGATTGATGTACGCACTATGGTACAATACCCGAGTAATGCAAAAGGTAGCTTTTCATGCCATTTCCTGGAGCTTTGAATCATCTTTCTCAAAATCTTCTTGATGTTCTTATTTGCTGCTTCAACGGCACCATTGGCTTTTGGTCGATAAGAAGTAGAGTTTCTATGTGTCATCTTGCATTGTTCACATACTTCTCCCATCAGACGACTGTTCAAGTTTGCAGCATTATCGGTAATGATAGTTGCCGGAACCATGACCCTATTTTAACACAGCTTGGAACTAAATATTTCCCGCACAAGATCAGGTTGTTTTCATTCAAAGGGTCTGAAGTTTGTATTATAAGTGAAGAACAATTTAAAATTTTGGGTCGAGCTCTAATGGCACAGTGTTTTCTTTCTTAGTATCTGAATGTTTTTCCTTTTTCAAAACTGAACCTCCGTATTTCTGTGTGTATAGCAGAATATTTTCAAAAAGGGGTCTGTTCAGTTTTAGGATGTGAAGATCAGTTTTCTCAATGTGTCTATGTTTTTGTAGAATGTGTATCCTGTGTATCTTCCCCCCCTTTTCTTTTTATAAGCTTTCAATCCCTTTTTCATCCTGATTTTAAGGACCAAGTGGACAATTAACTATCCTATCTTTAACCCTTAAAATCAGAAAGGTATTCCCCACTATTCTTTGTCTATTAACTTTTCCAATATCCACCTAGATATGTCCCAATTTAGTTCCTTAACAGCCCACCTATTAATTATTAATAGATCAAATTCAAATTAACCCCTGAAATCCCCTGTGAATTACTTTTAAATTAACAGCAGCCGGATCAGGACATGGGTCAAATTGACCCACGAACCTAAACCCTTTGGCAGAGCCTGGGTCAAATTGACCCAATTCCAGTTCAACCAATTCACTTACTTGAAATCTAATTGACTATTCTACAGATTAACTTAATTCGAGTCTAATGTTGTCTTACCAAAATAAGAAAATACTCCACATATGAACAAACATAATTGACCTTAGCAAGGACTCAATCAACAAAAAAGGAAATTTGAAACACACTGGATTCAATTAAAAAAAACAAACAGAATATAAATGTATAACTTCATCCGAAACTAGATTAATCAAAAAAAGAAGAAGAAGGAGAAGGAGAAGGAGCAGAGGCAAATAAATAACAAACAAAAGAGAAAAAATGGAAAGGAAAAATCAATCTTACCTCAAAACTAACGGACACTGTTCTTGACTTAAAACCTTGATGAATCCCTGGATTTGTGGCCGGAATAAACTTCAATCGTGTGGTCTCAACTGAGAACACACAACGGAAGTTGATTCCAACCATAAACCTTTAAAGCTTGCTGATTGGAATTTTTGGTTCGAACTTTGATCTAATATTTGAAAGGTTCGGGGGGGGNNGGGGGTTGAGGGAAACTAATGGTGGATTAGGGGTGAGGGGGTCAAGGAGATCATCAGGTGTTAGTTTGGGACCGATTGAAGATGGCGCCGCCATCGGAGAAATTTTGGCAGCACTAGGGTTCTTGGTTTCAAATCGATATTCGAAGAGCTCTAGTATGATTCGAAGGAAGGGGTTTAGATATTCAGGAAGAGGAAGTTGAGGTGGTTCTGTGGTGTTAAGGTGGGGGCCTTTGGGCCACCGAAACCGCCGTGAGGCGATTTTCGGTGGCGGATCAGGGCGACTTTACTCTTAGGTCTCTGAAGGATGAGAGACGAGTGAAGGGGGGCGGGGTTCTAAAGGGGGGTAGGGTCTATTTGGTTACTTATATATGGGACGGGAGATTGAATCCAGGCCGTTTGATCAGATGATTTCAACGGCTCGGATCAGTTCATTTAGAGGAAACGGGGTCGTTTTGATTGGCTGGGTGTTAGAACGGTTTATGGGTCGGGTTTAACGGGTTATGGGGAAATATTTTGACCGTTGGATCGATTTAATCCAATGGCTTGAATCAAATGGAACCCAACGATGTCGTTTGGTGGGGTGTAGGGACTGGTTGGATTGGGGACGTGTTTGGTCCGGTTTTGGGTGTGGATTTGGCCAAAAATCAATTGGGCCAGGGGAATTTGGCCCAACTTCAGTTCCTTTTTCTTTTTATTAATTTTTTATTTTATTTTCTTCCTAAATTAATTTCAAAATTGAAACCAAAATTCTAACTTAAATTAATAAAAACCAAAATTGACTTAAAAAGACTAATCCACTTTAAACAATATTTATCACAAGTAATTAAAAAAAAAAATAATCACACAATTTGACATTAAACACCAAAAAATACAAAATACATTTTTTATGATTTTCATTCTTTTTGTAAAACAATTAATTATTGATTAATTCAAAAATATTGATTTAAATTGTAAACACGATTGCAACATATATTTTTTTTGTATTTTGGTATTAATTTATACAACAAACACGCGCATACAAGTGCTAACAATTACTAAAAATATCACAAAAAATTCACCAAATTGCACGCAATAAAACAAACATTTTTATTTTGATTTTGTGGGAGTAATCATGTGAGGCAAAAATCATGTGCTCAAAATATCTTGGAAGTCTTCATGGATGATTTCAGCGTGGTTGGGGATTCGTTTGAGGAATGCTTGGTGAATTTGGATAGGGTATTGTCTCGATGCGAAAAAACTAACCTTGTTCCAATTGGGAAAAATGCCATTTTATGGTAAAAGAAGGTATAGTGTTGGGACATAAGATCTCAAGGCTAGGAATTGAAGTTGATAAGGCAAAAATCGAGGTCATTTCGAGGCTTCCCCCTACTTTTGTCAAAGGGGTGAGGAGTTTTCTTGGGCATGCCGGGTTCTACCAGCGGTTTATCAAAGACTTATCGAAGGTTGTGAATCCACTTTGCAAATTGTTAGAGAAAGATTCCAAGTTTATCTTTGATGAAAAATACATGGAGGCTTTTGAGCTTTTGAAGCACAAGTTGACCACAACTCCGATCATCACCGCACCTAATTGGGGTTTGCCCTTTGAACTTATGTGTGATGCAAGTGATGTTGTAGTAGGGGCGGTGTTAGGTCAACAGGTCAACAAAATGTTCCATCCCATGTATTATGCAAATAAAATGATGAATGAAGCTCAACGAAATTACACGGTGACGGAAAAGGAATTATTGGCCATCATGTTTTCTATGGAGAAATTTCGACCTTATCTTATGGGGGCCAAGGTGATTGTGCACACGAACCATGTCGCCCTTAGGTATCTGATGACCAAGAAGGACTCTAAAGCAAGATTGATGAGATGGGTATTACTTCTTCAAGAATTTGATTTAGAAATAGTGGACTGAAGGGAAGTGAGAATCAAGTTGCGGACCATTTGTCCCGGTTTGAGGAAGAAGGGAGGTCATGTGACGGCATTGAGATAAACGATACATTCCCCGATGAGCAACTTCTTTCCGTTTCTATGTGTGATATGCCTTGGTTCGCGGGCATCGCCAACTTCATTGTGACCGGAAATGTCCCATGTGAGCTCTCTTCCAACCAAAGGAAGAAACTCAAGAGGGATTGCTTGGACTTTTATTGGGATGATCTGTACTTGTTTAAAATTTGCACGGATGGTGTGATAAGAAGATGTGTCCTGGAAGGTGAACAATTGATCATATTGGAGGCTTGTCACTCCTCTCCCTATGGTGGCCATCATGGAGGGGTGAGGATGGCTTCAAAGGTTTTGAGTTGTGGTTTCTATTGGCCGACGTTGTTTAAGGATGCTAGTGACTTGGTGAATAGATGTGATGCATGTCAAAGAGCCAGCGGAATTTCAAAAAAAGATGAGATGCCTCTCAATAAGATTCTCGAGGTAGATATTTTTGATGTTGGTTCCGTTCGTGAGCTCTTGTGGAAACACTTATATTCTCGTGGCGGTGGACTATGATTCAAAATGAGTTGAAGTTGTGGCTTTAACCAACAACGAAGCCCGGAGTGTTGTGGCATTCTTGAAAAAGGGTATCTTCACAAGGTTTGCACCCCTCGTGCTATCATTAGTGATGAGGGGTCACACTTTTGCAACAAGGCTTTTGACTCATTGCTTGCTAAGTATGGAGTTAATCACAAAGTGACCACCCCCTATCACCCTCAAGCTAGCGGTCAAGTGGAAGTCTCCAATCGGTAAATAAAGAGTATCTTGTCCAAGACGGTAAATGCTAATAGGATCGATTGGTCGAAGAAACTGCATGACTCTCTTTGGGCCTATCAGACGGATTACAAGACCCCAATCGGTTTGTTTCCGTATCGGTTGGTGTTTGGTAAAGCTTGCCATCTTCCGATGGAATTGGAGCACAAGGCTATGTGGGCGTTGAGAAAGTTGAACTTGGAATGGGATGTTGCGGCAAATCTCCGGGTTGAGAAACTAAATGAGATTGATGAGTTTAGATTTCATGGCTACTCCAGCTCGTCCTTATATAAGGACAAGATGAAGTACCTTCACGACAAATATTCTCGGGGAAAGGAATTCAAGGTTCGTGATATAGTTCTTCTTTTCAACTCCCGGTTGAGGTTATTTCCGGGAAAACTCAAGTCAAAGTGGAGTGGTCCATTTGAAGTTGTTGGTGTGAGCCCATTTGGTGTTGTTGATATCAAGAACAAGAATGGTGAAGTATTCCGGGTCAATGGGCATCGTGTGAAACATTATTTGGGAAAGTTTGATGACAGCCACGTGGTGGCACTTATTCGTTTGAAGTGATATAATGGTAACATGCGTCGTGCCGCGACGTTAAATCAAGCGCTTGTTGGGAGGCAACCCATGTCTTTTTCTTTCTCTTTGATTTTCTTTGTAGATTAGGATTTTTGAGGTAATTGTTTGTGAGATGTTGCAGGGATTGTGTTGAAGCAGTGCAAAACAAAGTGTAAAAATAAAATAAAAAAATGCACAGTCTCTGAAGTTGCCAGTGCGGCCGCGGTGCACTTTGTGCGGTCCGCGCTGGCATGAGCTGAGAATGTCTGGTCTCTGAAGTTCTCCACGTGGCTGCAGTCATGTTAACGCGGTCCGCGGTGGACTCACGTGGCCGCGTCCCTTTTTGTGCCGTCTGCGTGGGAGGGTTACTGAAAGGGTTCATGTTCAAAACCCAGCGCGGTCCATGGTTATTTTTTACGTGGCCGCGCAGGTAGTTATGTACGGGGCCCACTGGTTTTTCTATAAATAGAGACCCAGGGCTTCATTTTACACTTTTCACAAATTTGAAATCCTGAGCCTTATTTCTACTATTCATTTACCTCTAAGACCGTGTGCTTGCATAGATTTCTTTAGGTCTTCTAAATCCTGGTAACATTTCTTACAATTGTCATTAATTAGTTTATATTTTTAATCTTTGTTTGTTTCCCAGTAGGTTTAACTTCTTTGTTTTGTCCGTTTTTTCTTTGATTTAATGATTAGGATAGTTTACATGTTTGTTTTGAATGCTGCGTATGCTTTCCAGGTTGGGTAATTGAGTAGGGACAGTTAGGATGCAAAGATAGAACAAAAAAATGGAAGAAAATTGAAACCCTAATTTAGTTCCTATATGTTGGCTCATCGCGGCCCGCGGTGGCCTTTGTTCTGAAACCTGACTTGCTTCCAGTACGGTCGCGTACTTCATTGTGCGGTCCGCACTGGCCCAATGCGGCTGCGCTCCTATTTTATGCGGGCCATGTTGGTAGATTCAGAGAGGTGATAATTCTGGGTGTTGTTCAGCGTGGCCCGCGGTCGCCTTAGCGCGATCCGCGGTGCCTCTAACGCGGCCGCAGTCCTGATATTGTGGTCTGCGGTGCCCTGTTCTGCAATGGTTTCTGAAATCTTTTCATCTGTTGTTCTGTAATTGTTTTCACTAACTGATACACTGCCTATGCTTAAACTAACAATGTTAGACATGTTTGCTTGCAGATAATGGTTAAACAAAAAAGGGGTAAACAAACACAACAACCCGGGAGAGGTGGTTCCTCCCGAGAGGTTAAAGGCAAGAGAATCGCGAAACTCACTCCCCAGGCTCAGGAGAATATTAAAAAGACCCGAAAATTGATATGGGCTACTGATAAGGCTGCCTCTCATTCTTTCGGGAGTGAGTATGTGCCCTCCAAAAGCATCTCCTCAGAATCAGTCCCAATTCACATAACCGACCCACTCCACCTAACTAATACTACTCCACCTTCACCCACAATCGAAAGACCAGTCAATGTAGTCTCGGATTCATCTAACGAGTCCGCAGCCGGTAGTAGGAAATACTCCACCTCCCCCACAGCTTCATTATCTGAGGAGAGTGCAGGCTAAGATAAGGGTGGTGAGCTTCAGATTGGGGGTATTGAAAGAACTAGAAAACCTGAAGTTTGGGAAGATCGATTCGTTAGTCAAGTGGCATTTCACAAGTTTAGGGAGTGGTGGCCGGTGAGGAAGTTGATACCGGAGAGAAGTTTTATTGACACTGATCTTTTACCCCACAACCCGAACGTGCAGAGGGAGTTCCGAACTAGACAAGGCTAGTAATTTTTCAAGGAAAGGTCCATCGATGCTAATGAGCACATGGTTAGAGAATTCTACTATAATGTGGCTCACATTGTCAAGGATACGAAGGTGACCAAAGTGAGAGGCAAAAAGGTGGTGTTTGATGGGAATTCTTTAAATGACTACTTGGGGTTCAAGGATGAGGATGAGTCACTTTATCTGGCTAGTTGGCCCAGTTCTTGGAAATCCCAGGTACTGTCCCAACATGGTTGCAAGTAGGGAAGAAAATATACAGAAACACCTTCAACTTTGAGGCTCGAGGGTGGTTGACATTTGTATGTAGTCGCCTTGACACTTCTACTGACAATCATACCATTCCACTTACCCGGGAAATTCTCATTGCATCTATTATGGCTAGGTACCCTATCAATATGGGTAATGTGATGTCTAGAGTGATTTCTATTGTGGGACAGGAGAGGGACCGGAACTACCATTTTCCCAACACCCTTTCTATGTATTTTAGGGATTTGGAGGTCGAGAAAAAAAGATATGATGTCAAGACCAAGCCTGTGGCTCCTTAGTCTTGGTACAACATGCAGGGCCCGGACAACCCAAAGTCAAAGAAATACCAGCCACCTACCTCTGCCCCAATTGGCCAGTCTGAGGAGCCAGTTATGGTAGAGCCTTCCACCATACCTGCTACCACTACCATTGAGACCTTGCCCCATGTCCTTTTTCTGCTGAGCCCAGTATTTCAGCTGGTTCGGGAGTTCCTTCTTCCCGGGATCACCCTTTCACGGCCCATGAGTTGAGCCAGACTCTTGCCAGTTTGAACAACTGGATGTCAGTTGCGACATCCAAGTTGTCGACTTTATCTGCGTCAGTTGAGGCCCAGTTAGCACCTCCCTCAGTTCAAATTCCTAAGTCTATTGAGGATACATTGCAGAAGCTCCTGGACAACCAGGAAAAGATTATAAAAACTCAGGAAGCCTTGACTAAGGCTGTGGATTCACATGGAAAGTCTGTGAAGGAGCTTGCTAGAGAGCACAAGAAAATGAGGAAGTCAAGGGCTTCCAAAGAATCGGTGAAAGCACTGCGGACGAATGTGGACAAGCTATTGGTAGACCAGATGCCTTTAGACTTGTTATTCGGGGATCCAGCCCCTCCAGCAGCAGCACCAGTGCCACAGCCACAGCAGGAGCAAACACCCAGGCTCCCGAGGAAGAAGAGAAAGCTCCCCAGCATAGTTGATGCGGTGATTGAGCTAGCATAGATTCAGGAGGGTCCCTCCAGTGCTGCACCCAACATTAAGCCAGTCCATGATCAGGCCCAGCCCCAGCATCTGAGCAGCAGGAGGCCGGGAACCAGTCTGAGATTCCCATCCATACAGAGGACCAGGGGACCACTGAGGATCCCATGCAGACAGACCAGGCCTAGGGAGCTCTTCTATATCCTTTCATTGACTTTTTACGCTTATTTGTGTAGTTGGCATTAGGGACAATGCCAACTCTTATTCGTGGGGGTGCGCCCTACTTTTTGATTATCTAGATGACTGTACATATTAGACTCTCATTTTATGTTCTGTTGATTTGATTTTCTAGTTGGTCTGTATATAACTTTACATTTTACCTACTTTGTTCGTACTTTTTATTCTCTTTTGTTCTATATATAAAGTTACATTCGGTATATATTCATCCCTCATTGTATATTCTACTCCCCTATTGTACATATTCATTCTCTTTTTCTATTTTTGCAAAATTTTTCATTTTTAGCTTCGTAGATAGGCTCGTAGCCTTTTGTTTTGTTTTTGGCATTTTCAATAAGCCCTTGGTTTTCTTAATGCCACGGTTCTTTCCAAGGGTGGAGTATAGTGCGAACCGGGTGGCTCTTCTCGATGATGGATGGAGTGACTACCTTTTTAAGGGTTTGAGTCCGTTTCTTTGATTTTTCTTTTGTTTTTGATAGTTGTAGTTAAGGGTGCCTCAAGCAAAGCTTCACTTGGGCCTAACACAGTTGCCTTTTATCCCATGGTCAAAGACATAATGTTGTGTTTAGGATGGTAAAAGTCGTGTCTTTGAGACTCTTGCATTGACCAAACAATCATCGTGTGGTCTTTTCGGACCATTGTGTGCTTGAATCGTAACTAAGGTCGTTGTGGGACCCCGACTCAATGTCTTTGGCAATTACCTATCATGTGTGGTGAGGAATCGAATTGTGAGTCCAAGTCCCGAGCCAATGGTCTAGAACTTGCCCTGAATGTTTGTTGAGGCGAAATCATAGGTGAAATTTGACTTGAAAAGTGACTATAGGCTTTCCTTGATCCAAAAGTTAAGATGAACAATTCCATGGCCTACCAATAAAATGATCCCTAGTTAACCCTTTTGAGCCTTAAACCTTCTTCTTTCATGAACCAATGTTACAAGCCTATACACGTTCTAAATTCTACCCTCTCTTGGCACCCACATCTTCCCTTGAGCAATGGCAAAGTCTAAGTTTGGGGGGGAGAGAAAAGAAGGAAAACAAAAAGGGGTAAAAGGTACAAAACCAAGAAGAAAAAGACAAGGAAATGAAAAAGAAAGAAAAAGACAAAAAGAAAGCACAAGGTGAAAAAGAATAAAAAAGGGTCAAGAAAATTCTCTTCCTGTGAACCTTTTATTTTCAACATGAGGCTCATCTGCTGGGCCCTGCTTGTATGAGTAAGATACTCAATTGCTCCTCCTCCGGGACACACCTCCGGATCACACCATCAGTGCAGATCTTAAACAAGTATGGCTCATCCCAAAAGATGTCCAAACTATCCCATTTAAGCTTCTTTCTTTGGTTAGAAGAGAGCTCACATGGGACAATACCAATCACAAGGAAATTATCAACATCCGCAAACCATGGAATACATTTACTCACACAGAAAAGAGTTGCTCATCGGGAAATGAATCATTGATATCCAGCCCATCACGAGGCCTCCCCTCCTCCTACAAGCGGGACAAGTTGTCCGCCACTTGGTTTTCACACCCTTTCCGGTCCACAATCTCCAAATCAAACTCTTGAAGTAATAAGACCCATCACATCAGCCTAGCTTTGGAATCCTTCTTTGTCATAAAGTACTGGAGTGCGGCATGATCAGTATGAACTATGACCTTCGCACCCATGAGATACGGCCAAAATTTCTCCACTGCGAACACAATATCCAACAGCTCTTTTTCAATCACCGTGTAATTCACTTGAGCATACTTCATTGTCTTGCTCGTATAATACATCGAGTGAAATATTTTATTCACTATTAGACCCAAAACCGCCCCAACCATAACATCATTCGCGTCACACATGAGCTCAAAAGGTAAGCTCTAATTAGGTGCGGTAATAATAGGAGTGGTTTCAACTTGTGCTTGAGAAGTTCGAAAGCTTGCATACATCCCTCATTGAAGATGAAATTGGCATCCTTTTCCAAAAGCTTTCACAAAGGATTCACTACCTTTGAAAAATCCTTGATAAATCTCCGGTAGAACCCCGCATGCCCAAGAAAACTTCTAATCCCCTTGATTGAGGTAGGAGGAGGGAACCTTGAAATTACTTTAAATTTTGCTTTGTCCACCTCTATACCGTGCTTTGAGATTTTATGGCCAAGGACTATGCCCTCCTTAACCATAAAGTGGTATTTTTCCCAGTTGAGCACAAGATTGGTTTCTTCACACCGGGCCAACATCCTATCAAGATTCTTCAAATATTCATCAAACAAGTCACCCACAACACTGAAGTCGTCCATGAACACCTCCAAAATGTCCTCCACCATGTCGGTAAATATGGCCATTATACATCGCTGGAATGTTGCCGGTGCATTGCACAATCCAAATGGCATCCTAGAATAGGAAAATGTACCATATGGGCAAGTGAAGGTGGTTTTCTCCTGATCTTCCGGAGCAATCAAAATTTGGTTGTACCCAAAATACCCATCCAAGAAACAGTAGAAGGCACGCTTTCTAGCATCTGATCAAGAAAAGGCAATGGACAATGATCCTTGGGAGTCACCGTGTTCGACTTGAGGTAATCCATGCACACCCTCCATTCAGTGACTATCTTGGTAGGAATTAGCTAATTTTGCACATTGGTAACCACGATCATACCACCCTTCTTCGACATATATTGCATCGGCGAATTCCAAGTACTATCAGAGATGGGGTACACAACCCCGTCATCCAACCACTTGATCACCTCCTTTTAACAACTTCTTGCATTGCCTCGTTCAACCTCCTTTGATGTTCCAAGGAGGGCTTTGCATCATCTTCAAGAATAATCTTGAGCATACAAAAGGCGGGGCTTATCCTCTGAATATTAGCTAAAGTCCATCCAATTTCCTTCTTCCATTTTTGGAGCACTGCCAGTATGGCCTCTACCTTCATCTTAGTAGGACAATAGGAAAGAATAACTGGCAAAGTTGAACTTGGGCCTAAGAATTCATATCTAAGGTGTGGAGGCAATGGCTTCAACTCCAACATGGGAGGTTACTCGATTGAGGGCTTTGTTGGTGGAGTCTTCCTATTCTCAAGATCCAAAGAGAGATTCCGAGGCTCATAAGAGTAAGAGCCCATTCCATGTAAAGCATTAACACACTCCACCTGGCCTTCATCCTCATTTACATCAAGATACCGCCTCTAGAAGGTCCACCACATTGATCATTGCACTATTATCATCAATTATCACTGCCGTGAACAAGATTCACGAACGAGCACACTTCAGTATAATTGGGCTGCTTTATTGACTTACTCACATGAAAGACCATTTTTTCATCACCCACCCGAAAAGTGAGTTCCCCTGCTTCCAAATCAACTAAGGCCTTCCCAGTTGCAAGGAAAGGTCTTCCCAAGGTTATAGGCACCATAAAATCGACCTCGTAATCAAGAATCACGAAATCAACTGGCAAGATAAATTTGTCCACCCAGACAAGAACATCATCAATTATACCTAATGGCCTCTTAATTGTTGTATCCACCATTTGTAATCTCATGGAAGTCGCCTCGGTTATCCAATACCCAAAGTCTTGAAAACTGAGTAGGGCATCAAGTTGACTTGCCCCAAAATAACATAGAGCTATTGCAAATTCTGCACTCCCAATGGTGCAAGGAATGGTGAAAGCACCGGGATCTTCTAGCTTCGGAGCCATTGAGTGCACTATAGCACTAACTTGGTGGGTCATCTTGATAGTTTCACAATCCATGGATCTTTTCTTTGTCACCAAGTCTTTCATGAATTTAGCGTAACCCGACATTTGCTTTAGAGCCTTCATCAAAGGCACATTAATGGATAAGATCTTTATTATGTCAATAAATTTCTTAAGCTGGTTCTTATTTTTCTTCTTCGTGAGCCTTTGAGGAAAAGGTGGAGGTGGCCTTGGCAAAGGATCCTTGGCTTTAGGCACCACCATTTCTGGCATGCCTATTACTTGTTCCCTAGAGGGGTTCACGTCATTCTGAGTTTCCACCTCATTATTTTGGATATCAATCCTCACTTATTCATTCAAGTTCTCATCAATCACATTCTCAACCACCAATGGGATCTCATCCTCTTGCAATTCAACTTCATCACTCAAAATTTCTTTTTGTTTGGAGGCATTTAAATCACTGCCTCGTACACTTCTTGTAGTTACTGTGATTGTATGCCCGATATTTTTCCCACCCTTTGGGTTGGCAATCATATCACTAGGTAGAGCCCCCTTAGGGCGAGTATTCAAGGATTATGAGATTTAGCCTAATTAAACCTCCAAGTTTCTAATTGAAGTATTGTGGGATGCCACTGTGCATCAGAGTTAGCATTCTTTTTCATTATCTGTTCAAACATCATTTCAATTCTACCCATTTTATGGTTTGATGAAATAGGACCTTGGGATAGAAATGGCGGTGGATTGTTAGGTTATTGATACATCGGGGGCTTTTGAATGCCTTGCCCTCGATTTCCCTGATTGTTATTGTTCCAGCCACCCTGATTGTGGTTTCCACCCAGTTGTTGTTATTGCCACTCTAATTACCCTGATGGTTTTGATTGTTATTCTGGTTGCCCCAGTTTGGATTTTGGTTGTTGTTCCCCCAATTACTATTCCCTTATTGTTGTTGATTTTCCCAATTGCCTTGGGGTCTTCATTGTTATTGTTGGTTAGAAGAATTTCCCCTCTGTCCTTGATAATTTTTCTTGTATTGCACTTCTTCATTCTGCTCATTATATCCATCATCTTGGAACCCACCATTATATTGGTCATATTGATCCGCACTCCCTTGGTTCTGTTGACTTCTTTGTCTTCTTTTGTTCACTAGCACGTTGACACCATCCATAGCATTTACTTGTCGAGGAGTTTGAACCTGCTATAATTGTGCCTTTGCGAGCTGGTTTATTGTTATTGTAAGTTCTACAATTGCCTACCCATGATCATGGAACTCTTTATGCAAGTGAATGACCATGGGGTCACCCTATGGCAAATTTTCTCTACTTTACCAAGCGAAGGATGACAACTAGGCATTTTGACACATTTTATACCCCTTTGTGCTTATGCTTTGATTATAAATTCATACAAAATAGTCCCAAAAGGCTCATAAGTTGTGCTTGATTACAGATTTAATCAACAAAGCGACAAGATGTCAAAGTTGGCTCGAAAGGAGTGAAACCTGCACAAGTACCAAATACAAGACAAAACTTAGGAGAAACAGGCCTATTGCGGCTGCACTACACTTTGTGCGATCTTCACTAGGTAGATTCAGAGAGTTGCATTTTCAGGCATCAAGGCAGTGCAGCCGCAGAAGGTTTTGTGCGGTCCGCACTGAGGCACCATGGCCGCACGACCATTCTGTGCTGTCCACAGAACCAAAGTTCAGAGAGATGCCAAATTCAGAAGATGAAGCCTGTGCGGTCCGTAATCCATTCTGTGCGGACCGAATTGAAAGCCTCCGCAGCCGTAGTCCATTCTGTACGGTCCATGGAGCCTGGATTCAGAGAGTTTCAAGTTTAAGAGCCTAGTGTGGCCGCACACCATTTTGTGCAATTCGTACTGACCCCGCAGGGGCATTTTTGTCCAATTTTTTCAGCCTAGTATAAATAGATTCTTTTTCCATTTTTAGGGTATGAGATATTACAAGACTTTAGCCACGCTCGACGATATTTCTTAGCCATTTTGGGAACTTTTACATAGTTTTAATCATTGAATCTTTGTATTTACTTTTGTAATTAATTAATGTGTCTTTCTCTTCATCTATTTCTCCGATTTTCTCTTCAAGCATGCGTAGCTAGACCTATTAGCTAGGGTTGTGGCTCAACCCTAGTGTGGGTAATTGATCGGTGTTGTGATTTAAGGTTAGATTGACTATGGGTGTTTATTATTTGGGTCAATGTTATGTTTTAATTTATGAATTAGTGGTTGCAAACACTAGTTTGTGCTAAGTTGACTTGGGCTCTTCTTGAGAAAAAGAGCCTAAGTCTCCAAAATTGACTCAACAAGGAATTGGGATGGACTCAAGAGATTTGATATTCCCAATTAAAGGGTTAAACCTGGAGAGAGTAATTACTCGACTTGAACCTTAGTTGCTTGGGAAAATATGCATACCCAATTGGTCTTGAGAAAATCAATTGGGAAAAACCACTCTTTCTACCGAGAGGTGTAGAGTGGGTAATATCGAGCAACGGTTATAACATATTCCCCAATCATGCAAACCGTGCCTTAGATGCAATTGCCCATCAATTAGCCACCTAGGTAAAAGTCACTACCGTAGTGCCTTTTAAACCATTAGATACAATTTGTAGCAATTTACTCTTAGTTTAATTTAGTTGCAATTATAATTTGTAGTTTGATCATAGTAGAATACAAAGAAAAACCAAAAATGAATAGAAGTGATATTTGGAACAAATACGCAATTCAAATCTAAATAGATACTCGACTCCAATTCTAGCTCTCTGTGGAAATCGATGCCGACCCAAAATCGGGTAAAAGCTATTGCGACCCTCTCTCGCTACTTTTTAGTGGTACAGAGTAGGCAACAATCACTTTTTGGCATCTTTGCCGGGGAGCTAGCGGTTTTGGCTATCTATTTAGTTAGTTTTGTCTATTGTTCTTCTTTTCTTCTTTGTTACTTACTTGTTTATGACACTACTCAGGTACCAATATGGAATTGAACAATGCTAATGATCCTCTTGGAAATGTGATAGGGGGGGAGGAGGTAGGTGATCTTGAGCAAGATCAGGTGCCTCTTGCACCTCAAGGACAATGGAGAGGCCAAAATTCCAATGCTAATCCAAATGATAATATTCCAGACCCTCCTCCGCCACCTCCAAGAGTGGCTCCCAGAGTATTACCGAATCAAGGATATGCGAGTGGTATTGTACCTCCCCAAATCCGAGAGGGGAATTTTCAAATAACCAATGTAATGTTGACCTTGCTCGAGCAACGTGGGTATTTCACGGGCGCCTCCGATAAAAATGCCTACAGGGATTTCAAGGGGTTCGTAGATACATGTTGGGGGAGCAAGTAGACGAATGTGTCCGGAGATGCTCTTAGGTTTAGACTTTTCCCATTCTCACTTCGGGGGAAAGCATTGGATTGGTTAGAGATGAAATATCAGCCTTCAAGCCAATTGAACCTTTGCTAAATTTGTTCAATGAAATATTAGCCTTCAAGCTAACCATTCCATCACAACTTGGGATGAGTTAGCGGATAAGTTTATTGAATTTTTCTCACCCGGGCACATGGAGGCACGTCGAGATGAAATATTAGCCTTCAAGCCAATGGAGCCTTTGCAAGAAATCTGGGAGCAGTTTAGAACAATGGTGAAAGAATGTCCAAACAACAATATGACCAAGGTAATGATTCAACAAACCTTATATAGGGGCATCAACACCACGAATCAATGCATTGTGAACCAATTGGCTGGGGAAACTTTATGAAGCTTCCTTACATTGAAGCTTGCGACATATTGGATGAGATGGCCGACATTTCTTCGGCGTGGCAAAGTAGAGCGAATGTGACCCAAGGTGACCCTACGGTCATTGATTTGCACAAGGAATTACACGATCATGATCAAGCTATTGCTGAGCTTACTACTATGAATCAATTAGTGAAGGCTCAGTTGTAACAAGTCCAAAATACTCGCCAAGTCAATGCCATGAAAGGTGTAAATATGCTCGTCAATAAGAAGAGGCAAAGAGGGAAACAAGCTCAAGGGAATTATGAACAATATGATAATGATGGTGGCGGTTATTCAAATGATTTTTATGATGATCAAAGTGAAGAGGTAAAATATGTCAACAACTATCAAGGCAATAGAGGCAACTCTTCAAACCAACAATGGCGACTCCAAGGAAATTGGGGCAATCAACAACAATGTGGTGGTAATTGGAACAACAACACCAAGGCGGTAATTGGGGAACAACAATCCGGGCAACCAAGGGAATTGGAATGGTAATAACAACAACTGGAACAACAATAACAATCAAGGTGGATGGAACAATGGGAACCAAGGAAATCGGGGGTAAGGCTTTCAAAGGTCCCCTATGTACCAACAACCGAACAATCCACCCCCTTTCCCTTCTCAAGGTCCTATTTCTTCTGGTAGTGATATGGGTAGAATTGAAATGACATTTAAACAAATGATGAAAAAGAACCAAGATTCTGATGCTCAATTAGCTTCCCGCAATACCTCTATCCGAAATTTGGAGGTGCAATTAGGCCAAATCTCTCAATCGTTGAATACTCGCCCTAAGGGTGCTCTACCAAGTGATTCGATAGTGAACCCGAAGGGTGGAAACAATCATGTAATGGCGGTTAAAACAAGAAGTGGGAGAGGCAGTGATGTGCATGCCTCGACAGATAAGCAAGTTGTGGATGATGATGTTGAGTTGCGGGAAGATAATGTACCTTTGATAGTTGAAGAAGTGGTTGAGAATAAGGTGAACAATGATGTGATGATTGACATTAATGAGTCTGAGGTGGAAACTCAAGATGCCGTGAACCCTTTTAGGGAACACGTGATTGACATGCCCGAGCCGGTGGTGCCCAAAGCCAAGGCACCTTTGCTTAGGCCACCTCCGCCTTATCCTCAATGGTTAGCAAAGCAAAAGAGTGACAACCAATTCAAAAAGTTTATTGACATGATGAAAAACCTTATAATCAATGTGCCTTTGGTGGAGGCACTTGAATAGATGCCAGGATATGCCAAGTTTATGAAGGATTTGGTGACAAAGAAGCGGTTGATGGATTGTGAAACAATAAAAATGACTCATCAAGTTAGTGCTATTGTACATTCTATGTCCCCAAAACTTGAAAACCCTAGAGCTTTTACTATCCCTTGCACTATTGGAAGTGCATATTTTGCCAAGGCCCTTTGTGCTTTGGGGGCTAGAATAAATTTGATGCCTTATTCGGTCTTCAAGACTTTGGGAATTGGGAAACCTAGGCCGACCTCAATGAGACTTCAAATGGCGGATCGATTGATGAAGCGAATGTTGGGCATGTTGATGATGTGCTTGTCCGGGTGGATAAGTTTTTATTGCTGGCCAATTTTGTCATTTTGAATTGTGAAGTGGACTTTGAAGTCCCAATTATTCTAGGGAGACCTTTCCTTGCAATGGGGAAGGAATTGGTTGATGTTTAAGTGGGTGAGCTAGCTTTTTGAGTGGGGGATAAGAAGGTCGTCTTCATGTTTGCAAGTCCATGAAGCAACCCAATAGCACCGAGGTGTGCTCATTTGTGGACATTGTCACAACTATGATCGTGGATGACACAAGTTCTATGATTAAATGCCTTGCATGGAATGGGGTCCTATTCTTATGAGCCGGGAAGGCTATATTTGGACCTCGAAAATAGAATGACGCCTCCAACTAAGCCATCAATAGAGGAACCACTGATGTTGGAGCTGAAGCCATTGCCTCCACACCTTAGGTATGAGTTCCTGGGCCCTTGTTCTACTTTAACCGTTATTCATTCCTCGTGCCTTACTAAATTGCAGGTAGACGCCACTTTGGCGGTTCTCAAAAGGAGGAAGAAAGCAATTAGGTGGACATTAGCCGACATTCGGGGAATAAGTCCCGCATTCTGCATGCACAAAATCATTTTAGAAGATGATGCAAAACCCTCCCTGGAGCATCAAAGAAGATTGAACGAGGCAATGCAAGAGGTGGTGAAGAAAGAAGTGATAAAATGGTTGGATGCCGGGGTTGTGTACCCTATCTCCGATAGCTCATGGACTTCTCCAGTGCATTGTGTACCGAAGAAGGGTGGGATGGCTGTGGTGACAAATGACAACAATGAACTTATTCCCACTTGGACCGTTACCAGATGGAGGGTATGTATGGACTATCAGAAGCTGAACAAGGTGACCCGAAAGAATCACTTCCCATTGCCATTCCTTGACCAAATGCTAGACCGTCTTGCGAGGCGTGCCTTTTTATTTCTTTTTGGATGGATATTCGGGTTATAATCAAATATTAATCACTCTAGAGGACCAAGAGAAGACCACATTCACTTGCCCATATGGCATGTTTGCTTTCTCTCGGATGCCGTTCGGGTTTTGCAATGCTCCGGTGACCTTCCAACGATGCATGGTAGTTATTTTCACTGACATGGTGGAAGATATATTGGAGGTTTTTATGGATGATTTTAGTGTTGTTAGTGATTCTTTTGAAGAGTGTTTGGGTAATTTGGATAGAGTGTTGGCCCAGTGTGAAGACACAAACCTTGTACTCAATTGGAAAAAAATGCCATTTCATGGTTGAAGAGGGTATAGTGTTACGTCACAAAATTTCTAAGAATGGGATTGAATTAGACAAAGCCAAGATTGAGGTGATTTCGAGGCTCCCTCCCCCCACTTCTGTCAAAGGGGTGAGGAGTTTTCTTGGGAATGCGGGGTTCTACCGGCGGTTTATCAAGGATTTTTCGAAGGTAGTGAATCCTCTTTGCAAGTTGCTAGAGAAAGATGCTAAGTTTGTGTTTGATGAGAAATGCATGGAGGACTTTGAACTTCTCAAGCATAAGTTGACCACCACTCCTCTCATTACCGCACCTAATTGGAGCTTGCCTTTTGAGCTCATGTGTGATGCTAGTGATGTTGCGGTTGGAGCGGTGTTGGGTCAATATGTGAACAAAATGTTTCATCCGGTGTACTATGCGAGAAAGACAATGAATGACACTCAATTGAACTACATGGTGACTGAGAAAGTGTTGTTAGCCATAGTGTTTGCAATGGAAAAGTTCCGACCGTACCTTATGGGGGCCAAGGTCATAGTGCACACCGATCATGACGCCCTTAGGTACTTGATGTCAAAGAAAGACTCCAAGGCAAGATTAATGAGATGGGTGTTACTACTTCAAGAGTTTGATCTAGAAATTGTGGACCGAAAAGGTAGTGAGAATCAAGTGGCGGACCACTTGTCCTGTTTGGAGGAGGAATGGAGGCCTTGTGATGTCCTAGAGATCAATGACTCATTTCCTGACGAACAACTCCTTGCGGTGTCAATGAATGATATGCCATGGTTTGCCGATGTTGCTAATTACCTTGTGATCGGAATAGTTCAGTATAAGCTCTCTTCTAACCAAAGAAAGAAGCTCAAGCAGGATAGTCTGGACTTCTATTGGGATGAGCCATACTTGTTCAATATTTTCACGGATGGTGTGATTCGAAGGTGTGTCCCGGAGGAAGAGCAATTGAGTATTTTGGAGGTTTGCCATTCCTCTCCCTATGATGGCCATCATGGCGGGGTGAGGACGGCTTCTAAAGTGCTTAGTTGTGAGTTTAATTGGCCAACTTTGTTCAAAGATATGAGTGATTTTGTGAAGAGATGCGATAAGTGACAAAGAGCGGGGGGAATTTCGAAGAAAGATGCGATGCCTTTCAATACCATCCTTGAGATTGATATTTTTGATGTATGGGGCATTGATTTCATGGGCCCATTTGTTAGCTCTTGTGGAAACACTTACATTCTCATGGCGATGGATTGCGTTTCAAAGTGGGTTGAAGCTGTGGCTTTTCCCAACAATGAGTCCCAAAGTGTGGTTGCATTTCTCAAGAAGAGCATTTTTACAAGGTTTGGTACTCCGAGGGCAATCATAAGTGATGGGGGTACCATTTTTGCAATAGAGCCTTCAACACTTTGCTTTCAAAGTATGGTGTCAATCATAAATTTTCTACCCCTATCACGCTCAAGCAAGTGGTCAAGTGGAAGTCTCCAACAGAGAAATCAAAAGCATATTTCAAAGACGATCAATGTAAATAGGATAGATAGGTCGAAGAAGTTTGATGACGCTCTATGGGCTTATAGGACGACTTTCAAGACTCCTATTGGTATTTCTCCGTACTGGTTGGTGTTTGGGAAAGCTTGCCATCTTCAGGTTGAGTTAGAGCACAAGGCCATGTGGGCTTTGAGGAAGCTTAATCTTGAGTGGGATGTTGCGACCAATCTTCTTGTTGAAAAACTCAATGAACTTGATGAATTCCGGTTCCATGCCTACTCTAGTTCATCCTTGTATAAGAACAAGATGAAGTACCTTCCTGATAAATATGCTCGCGGAAAGGAGTTTAAAGTTGGTAATTTGGTTCTCTTGTTCAATTCCCGGTTATGTCTGTTTTGAGGAAAGCTTAAATCAAAATGGAGTGGACCGTTTGAAGTTGTGTTGGTGACCCCCTTTCGTGCTCTTGATTTGAAAAACAAAAATGGTGAAGTCTTTAGAGTGAATGGGCATCGTGTCAAGCATTATCTTGGGAAAATTGATGACAACCACGTAGTGGAACTTTTCCATTTCAAATGATGTGATGGTAACCCGCGTCGTGCTGCGACGTTAAATCTGGCGCTTCTTGGGAGGCAACCCATGTGTTTTTATTTTTGTTTTCTTTTATTTTCTTTGTAGTATAGGATTGATTATTGGGCTAACTGGTTGTGAGATATTACAGGATTGAGTTGATGCAGTGCAGGATATAATTTAAAAATTTCATAGGTCTCTGAAGTTTCCAGTACGGCCGCACTACCATTTTGTGCGGTCCCTAATGGTCAAGGGTGTTAAAAATGCTCTCTGAAGTTTTCCACCGCGACCGTAGTTGATTTGGTGCGGTCCGCGGTGGACCACCACGGACGCGGTCCATTTTGTGCGGACCGCGGTGGGCTACTGAGTTAGACTTTAACATAATAGCCTAGTGTGGACCGCGGTCCATTTTGTGCGGTCTACACTGGTAGCTAAGACTGGGCCCCAGGGGCTTTTCTATAAATAGCCCTCGAGGGTGTCTTGTTACCCTTTTTTGAAAATTTAAAACTCAGAGTAATTAAGTACTGTTCATCTTCTCATTTGCACGTAATTACTTGTTGGCACTCATTTGATTCATTTCATCTCACAATTTGGTAAATTAATCTTCCTCTCTACTTGTTTAATTCTGTTATTTGCATTTAATTTTCACTTTTTTTTATTATTTATTTCTTCCTTCTCCCATAATTTCTTAAATTGCTAGGTTAGGGTAGTTAGATCTTTGACTCTTAGCAACTTAGTTAGTGTAATGGACTGAGTAAGCATGTAGGCCCTCTAATTAGGTAAAAATTGGACTTTTAAAGAAAAATCCTCAACCCTAGTTTAGTGCCAAATCTGGGCACTTAGTACAGACCGCGGTCAATTATGTGCGTCCGCAGTCCATTTTGTGCGGACCGCACTAATGAATGTTGAAAATTTGAGCTCTGGGCAGTGCGGCCACGGTACATTTTGTGCGATGTGCACTGGCCCCAGTGCGGCCGCAGTTGCTTTTGTGTAGTCCGCACTACTGAGATTCAGAGGCTACATTTTTTGAACCCACAACTATGCGGACCGCAGTCGTTTTTGTGCGGTTCTCGGTGGCCTCAGTGCAACCACAGTTCGTTTTGTGCGGTCCGCACAGGGCACTTCTGCAACCTTTCTTCCCTATTTTTGCAACACTATTTTTAATTGATTACATTGATACTAACAAGCTGTTTGAACTATGATTGCAGACAATAGTGAGACAATGTGGTAAACAACTAGGCAGAGGAGAATCCTCCCAGAGAGAGAAGAAGAATATGATAAAACTCACTCCCCAAGCTCGGGAAAACATTAAAAGGAACAGAAAACTAATCAAAGCTGCAGACAGAGCTACTTCCCATTCCTCGGGGAGTGAGTATCAACTATCAAGGGATATTTCTTCAGAATCCGTGCCAAAATTCATGGAATACTAGCCTGAGAGACCTAGACTAAGAGACACCCCTCTACCATCACCCACTGTCCAAGCAACAATTGATGTCATTTCTGAGTTGTCTGAGGGCTCAACAGCTGGTAGTGGGGAATACTCCTCCTTCCCCACAGCTTCATTATCCGGGGAGGGTGCAGACAGAGTAGAGGAGAAGGTACAAAGGGTTGAGGAGATAGCTGAATGTGGTGAGCCTCAGGTGGGAGGCATTGCCCAAACTAGAAAGCTCGATATTTTGTGAGCCAGGTGGCGTACCTCAAGTTTTGGGAGTGGTGGCCGGTTAGAAAGTTGATACCGGAGCGGAGTTTCATTGACACAGATCTATTACCCCAAAACCCTTAGATGACTGTGTGAACGCCAATGAACACTTGGTCAAAGGGTTCTATTGCAATGTAGCCCACATCCAAAAGGGCTCCAAAGTGACTAAGATTCATAATAAGGCAGTGTTGTTTGAAGGGAAATACCTCAATGAATCCTTGGGCTTCAATGATGAGGATGAAACTTTGTACTTGGAGAAGTTGGAGATAGGCGAGGAGGTCCGTCCATGGTTAGCTCAGTACCTGGCAATCTCAGGTACTGTTCCTGAGTGGTTGACTGCTGGGGTCAAAATATTATGGAGGACCTTAAACTTTGAGGCGAGGGGTTGGGAGACATTTGTTTGTAGCCTGTTGGATCCTACTACACATGACCAGACCCTTCATCTCCACCGGACTGTATTGGTTGCTTCGATTATGGCGAGATACCTTATAAATGTGGGGATTGTGATGTCCTGTGTTATCTCGTTAGTGGGAGTAGAGCATGACCGGAACTACCCTTTCCCTAGCACCCTCACTATGTACTTTTGGGACTTGGAGGTGAAAAAAAGCCATACGACATCAAGGTCAAGGCGACAACCCCGTTCTCCTGGTATAGCTTGAAGGGGAATGACAAACCCAAGGACAAGAACTATAAAGCCCCTACTTTTGCCCCAACTGGCAAGTCTGAAGAGCCAGTTATGGTAGAGGTCCCTGCTGAGCCTACCTCTACTTCTGCTGGCATGCCTCCTGAACCTTCCACATCTTTAGCCATTCCTCCTCGCCCTTCCACATCAGCAGGCACATAGATCCCATCTACCCGGACCTACCCCATCACTACCCACTGACTGAGCTAGGCCCTGCTGAGTATAAACAACTGCATGCAGGCTGCCTCATCCAAGTTGTCCACATTGACTACTACTGTAGCGGCTCAGTCGGTACCTCAGCCATCACATGTACCACAGTCGATAGAGGATGCTTTGATGGAGATACTTGAGAACCAGAAGAAAATCCTCACCACGCAGGATGCATTGGCCAAGGCAGTCGATTTAAACAGCAAGGCTCTCAAAGAGCTTGCTTAGGAGCATAAGAAGCTGTGAAAGACACGGGCCTCCAAGGAGTCCATGAAGGAGCTGCGGGAAGATGTTGATAGACTGAAGGCAGACCAGCTGCCTTTGGACCTGTTGCTTGATGATCCAGTCCCAACAGCTCATCCACAGCCGGAGCAGACCCAGAGGCCTCCGAAGAGGAGAAAGATTCCTAGAGCAGATGATGCCATCATCCAGTTGGCGGACCCACTAGAGGCTTCCTCCAGTCAGCCATAGGATGTACCAGTTCCAGAGCCTGTTCAGGTCCAGGCCCAGGTCCTAGTAGCAGCGGAGCAGACCACCGGGAACCAATCTGATGTTCCCGAGCACACAAAGGACGCAGGGACCACCCATGATCCTATGCAGACAGACACAACTTAGGGAGTCTTCTATATCCTTTTTCTATATTTTTGGTGCTTATTTAGACTTGTTGGCATTGGGGACAATGCCAACTTTCATTTGAGGGGGTAACCCCTACATTTTTGTGGATGACTGTTTATATTGATATTTTGATGCTTTCTTGATTTTTCACATTTGGTCTGTATATATTTTGATATTATCGCACTTTTATTTCACTTTTGGTCTGTATATAAAGTTACATTTCATTGTATATATTCATCCCATCTATTGTATATTCAAATCCCCTCTTGTATATATTTATTCTATTTTCTGCAAAATTTTTTCGTTTTTAGCTTCTTATTTGTGATCCGTAGCTTTTTGTTTTCGGAGTTTGCAATAAGCCTTTGGTTTTCTTAATGCCACAGTTCTTTCCAAAGGTGGAGTGTTGTGTGAACCGGGTAGCTCTTCTCAATGATGGATGGCGTGAAAACCTTCTTAAGGGTCTGAGTCCATTTTTCTTTTTCTTTTTGGTTTTTAGTAGTGAGTAGTTAAGGGTGCCTCAAGCAAAGCTTCACTTGGGCCTAGCACATTTGCCTTTGATCTTATGGTCAAAAACAAATTGTTGTGTTTAGGATGGTGAAAGTTGTGACCTTGAGACTCTTGTGTTGGCCGATAATCATCAAGTGGTGTTTCGGGACCATTGTGTGCTCAAATCGTATCTAAGGTCATTGTGGGCCCCCGACTCTATGTCTAGCAATCCCTTAGCTTGTGTAGTGAGTAATTGAATTGAGAGTCCAAGTCCCGAGCCATTGTTCTAGAACTTACCCTGAATGTTTGTTGAGGCAAAATCCTAGGTGAATTTTGACTTAAGACATGATTATAGGCTCTCCTTGATCCAAATGTTAGTTTGAACAATTCCGTAGCCTACCAATGATAAGATCCCTAGTTAACCCTTTTGAGCCTTAGACCTTTTTCTTTCAAGGACCATGATACAAGCCTATACCCGTTCTAAAAGCTACCCTCTCTTGGCACCCAATCTTTGCTTTAGCACATGGCAAAAGTACAAGTTTGGGGGGAGAGACGAAGATTGCAACAAAGTGGTAAAAAGGCAAAAAAAAAATGAAGAAAAGGAAAGGCAATGAAAAAGAAAGAAAAGCAAAAAGAAAAAAAGAATGTTCAATGTGAAAAAGAATAAAAAGGGATTTAAGAAAAGTAGTAATGAATGGAAGGCGTGGAAAGTTGAAAAAGGAGAAAAGGTGTGAAAATCATAAGAAAGAGTGACAATGTGTCTCTCTAACCCCTTAGAAAGAAGTGAAATGACTCAAAGTGTCAAGTGAATTGTGCCAAATGAATTAAAAGAAGTACTTAAGGGAAGATGGAACCCACTTGAACAAAAACATAACCTTCCCTGAACCAAAAGCCTTCACAATGACTTCACAAAAGCCCTATATGATCTTGAGTCGAATGAAGCTTACATAAGTGGATACTCATATAAGGGGCAAGCATATGGTACTTAGAGCCGGACTTGTGACCTTTCCTTGAGAGAGATGAGTGAATTCCCGTTAACCTCGTTTTGTGTGCCACTATTCTAAATGTGAGGTTTGCTTAGGGAGAGTTGAGGATCTGTGAGTTTGGGTTCCACAATGACCAAAGTAATTGAAAGAGTTCTTTGATGTGTTCAGTCAACTCTTAATGCTCTTGTGTTGCACTTGATCCATGGTTTTTCAAAGGTTAAATGTTGTTAATGACTCATATGTGTCGAGGGCAATTGTTAGTACCAATTGATGCTAGTGGAGGTTGCTTTAGGAAAGCTGAAATTTTCTTGGATTTTCCCTTAAGGGTTGGGTCATATTTTGTTTGCTTTAGGACAAGCAAAAGCTTAAGTTTGGGGGAGTTGATAACTAGGGACTTTGACACATTTTATAACCCTCTGTGCTTATGCTTTGATTATAAATTCATACAAAATAGTCCCAAAAGGCTCATAAGTTGTGCTTGATTGCAGGTTTGATAAAAAAAGTGACAAGATGTCAAAAATCGGCTCAAAATAAGTGAAACCTGCACAAGTACCAAAGACAAGACAACACTCAGGAGAAACAGGCCTAGTGCGGTCCACACTAGGGAGATTCAAAGAGTTGGATTTTCAGGCATCAAGGCAGTGCGGCCGCAAAAGGTTTTGTGTGGTCCGCACTGAGGCACCACGGCCGCACAATCATTCTGTGCGGTCCGCAGAACCAAAGTTCATAGAGATGCCAAATTCATAAGATGAAGCCTGTGCGGTCCGCAGTCCATTCTTCGCGGACCGCATTGAAAGCCTCTGCTGACGCAGTCCATTCTGTGCGATCCGCGGAGCCTGGGTTCAGAGAGTTGAAATTTCAAGTTCAAGAGCCTAGTGCGGCTGCATACCATTTTGTGCGGTCCGTACTGACCCCGCAGGGGCATTTTGTCCAGATTTTCCTGCCTAGTACAAATAGATTCTTTTTCCATTTTTAGGGTATGAGATATTACAAGACTGTAGCTACGTTCGTGAAACGATATTTCTTAGCCATTTTAGGCACTTTTAATTAGTTTTAATCATTGAATCTTTGTATTTACTTTAGTAATTAATTAATATGTCTTTCTCTTCATCTATTTCTCTGATTTTCTCTTCAAGCATGAGTAGCTAGACCCATTAGCTAGGGTTGTGGCTCAACCCTAGTGTGGGTAATTGATGGGTATTGTGATTTAAGGATAGATTGACTATGGGTATTTGTTATTTGGGTCAATTTTATGGTTTGATTTATGAATTAGTGGTTGCAAACACTAGTTTGTGCTAAATTGACTTGGGCTCTTCTTGAGAAAGAGAGCCTAAGTCTCCAAAATTGACTCAACAAGGAATTGGGATGGACTCAATAGATTTGATAGTCCCAATTAAAGGGTTAACCCTCGAGAGAGTAATTACCCGACTTGAACCCTAGTTGCTTGGGCAAATATGCCTACCCAATTGGTCTTGAGAAAGTCAATTGGGTAAAACCACACTTTCTACTGAGAGTGTAGAGTGGATAGTATCGAGCAACGGTTATAACATATTCCTCAATAATGCGAATCGTGCCTTATATGAAATTTACCCGTCAATTAGCCACCTAGGTGAAAGTCACTACCCTAGTGCCTTTTAAACCATTAGATGAAATTTATAGAAATTTACTCTTAGTTTAATTTAGTTGCAATTATAATTTGTAATTTGATCATAGTAGAATATAAAGAAAAACCAAAAATGAATAGAAGTGATATTTGGAACAAATACGCAAGTCAAACCTAAATAGATACTCGACTCCAATTCTAGCTCTCTGTGGAAATTGATCCCGACCCAAAATCGAGTAAAAGCTATTGCGATCCTCTCTCGCTACTTTTTAGTGGTGCGGAGTAGGCTGCGATCAGAGGATATGTCAACCATCTCATCCAATATTGCCTTAGCCTCATCATATGGTGTGTTCATGAAATTTCCCTCGGCGAGTTGGTTCACTATGCACTGATTTGTTGTGTTAATACCTTGATAGAATGTCTATTGTATCATTGCCTCAGTCATATCATTATTGGGACATTCCTTTACCATAGTCTAGTATCTCTCCTATATCTCATGCAGTGGTTCGTTGGGCTCCTATTTGAAAGCTAAGAATTTCATCCCTCAAAGTTGCCATGTGCCTCGACGAGAAAAATTTTGCAAAGAATTTATCTACCAACTCATCCTAAGTAGTGATGGAATGGTTGGGAAGCCGTTCAAGCCAGTCCAAAGCTTTGCCTCTAAGGGAAAAAGGGTATAGTCTCAACCAAAGTGCATCCTCTGACACATTTGTTTGCTTGCTCACCTAAAAGGTATCCACGAAGCCCTTAAGGTGTTTGTAAGCACTCTGATGGGGAGCACCAGTGAAGTACCCTCGATGCTTCAACAAAGTCAACATTATATTTGTAATTTGGAAATTTCCCACCCGGATCCGGTGTGGGATAATTGCACTAGCATATCCTTGGTTGGGAAGCACCTAAGGAGCCACTTTTGGAGGTGGCGGGGGAGAGTCTAGAACATTATCATTGATTTGGCAGCCTCTCCTTTGTCCTTGAGGCACTAGAGGCACCTCATCATTGCCGTTATCATCAACCTCCTTCCCCGGGATCACGTTTCCAAGAGGGTCATTATTGTTCTTATTTGACGCCATGTTTGTACCTGAATTGGCGTCACACACAAATTAGTATCACAGAATGAAAGAAAAACAATACACAAAACTATTTAGATAGATAGCTAAAACCATTAGCTCCCCATCAATGGCGCCAAACAGTGATCGAGTCCAACCCTACACCACTACAAAGTGGCAAGAGCGGTCGATGCAGCTTTTACCCGAGAAGGTCGGGATTGAATCCACAGGGAGCTAGAATGTTTGGGATTTGGATTCCTATTTAAACTAGCCGTGTCTAGTGCTCTTGATTACACTCCCAATCATAATTGTTTTTTTGTTACTTCTACTTTTATACTAATGATGTGCTAAGTTAAACTAAGTATAAATGCGCACTAGGGAAGTGACTTTCTCCTAGGTGAATACTTGACGGGTTCTAAAACCTAAGGTAAAGTATTTATATTGGGGATTGAGATATAGCCAATGCACGAAACTATTCACTCTATACCTCTCAGTTGCTTGCGTGACTTTGTCCTAATTGACTTTCTCAAGACCAATTGGGTGTCAAAATTGTGCAAGCAATATAGGCTCAAGTCGGGTATTACTATCTCTAGGTTTAACCTTTTAATTGGGGCTATCAATCTCTTGAATACACCCTAATTCCTTGTTAGACTGATTTTCCTAGACTAAAAATTTCTTTCTCAAGAAGAGCACAAGTCAAAAAGGCAAAAATTAGTGTTTGAAACCACTAATTCAACATAAAAAACACAAATCAGTCCAAATATCAACCACCCATAAACATCTAAGCCTTAAAACACAAGACCCATCAAATACCCACTCTAGGGTTGAGCCAAAACCCTAGCTAATGGGTCCAGCTACTCATAATAATGGAAGATATCACATAATTAGATGAAGAATAACCCATATAATATGATTACAAACTAAGAATTGAAGATACAATGTTGAACTTGAAAGTACAAGAGGGGGGTGGGTGAATTGTATATTTTTAAACTTAATCTCTTATTAATTGACCAGTTTATAAAATAGTCGATTGGATATGATAACTCAGACTTTATAATGATAGAAAGTAAAATACAGAAAGTAAGTCAGGAATTAAAGACACCGGAATTTTTATACTGGTTCAGATTCAATGTGAATCCTAGTCCAGTCTCCTTGGGTTGCAAGGGAGTTCTCTTTAGTAAATGCGTTTCTTCGAGTACAGTGAAAGTGACTTGATAACACAGATCCTATAACACTCGTTTCTTTTTGATACAATGCTTCACCATTGTTATACTCTGCTTTTTCCCTAACTTGTTACACATCAGATCTTAGTGAACTACAATGTTTGTTTGCAGTAGAATAAAGAGAGGGATTTTTTGGTTCGATCAAACTATGTGTGACTAAGTTAAGGCTGGGTATAAATACTTTGATGAAGATTGAGGCTTGACAACCCAAGAGATTTGATCCTTAGAAAAAGATTAATTCTTTCCAAGAATACGATAGCTAGCCTTTGCTTTTCCTTGATATTTTTCCTTTAACAGTTGTATATAATAAAAGCTTGCTTCCTTGATTGTTGGTTCTTCCAAAATTATCCGCTTAGGAATCTTTACAGGATCTTTGATTGTTTCCATTGCAGCTTCCCCTTAGTCTTTGCTGATTGTTTTGCGGATTGATTGCTTTCCTTAGGGATCCCTGATTGATTTGCTTGATCCTTGCTGATTGATTTCTTTTCTTAGGCATCGAGATTGACTTCAGCAATCTTGTAGTATCTTCTTGATTTCTTTTTATCCTGTAATTGATTTCCTGTAGAGGTATATTATTTGCATCATTAAAACTAGATTTAACAATCTCCCCCTTTTTGATGATGACAAAATAATAAATAGGAGTAAACACTAGTTGACTTCCCTGTATGTTACTCCCCCTCAATGGATGCGGTTTACTAGTCCATGTTACTTCCCCTCAATGTGTGCAGTTGACTAGTTCATGGTGAGAGTCGACTCCTACCAACGAGTACTTGTACTATACTGCATATGTACTTGTACATGTATCAGTATCTACCTGTATAGATACACCATATACTTTTCTCCCCCTTTTGGCATCAACAAAGATGGAACAATCCAAGAAATAAACAGAATATATAACATTAAACAAGAGAGTTATATGAATTATCCAATGGCTGAGAAACCAACCCACAAAAACAGCATAGCAAAAAAAAATTAACGTAGGGATAAAAAACAGCCCATAACAAGCATAGCAAAAAATTGTCTTAAAAAACCATACTAACGACGCAGAAAATAAGTGCGGGCATTATAGATGGCCTCCTTCAATTGTTCAAAGCTAGCATTAGCTGAGATTCTCACTCCATCCAACCTGTCATGGATTTCCCTGAAGGCTTTGACGACATTCTCCCTAATTCTGAGAACAGCAACTCCAATCTTGGACACATCAGACCCTGATTCCTTTGTAATGGAATGAATGTCATTAATAGTAGACTAAGTGGATATGAGAATATTTTGGATTTAAGTGAGTTGAGAGTCAATGGCACGAAGCTTGTCACCAAAATCAGGACTACTAGGACTGGGATGAGGAACAAAGGGTGAAGGTTTGGGCTCTATAAGGGTATGCTTTGCTTCACTATCGTGTTTCTTAAACCAGGAACCCTTAACATTCACATATCCCATACTATCCAAGGCTCTAGAGTTGTAAGACTTTGAAACATTTACAAAGGGATAATTAGATAGGGAAATTTGATGAGCTTCCAGAATGTGAGTGATTGCCATGCCATAGGGTAGACTAGTTCGATCTGTAGCACTTTCGATCATTAAAATTGATAACCCAGGAGGAAAGTTTGATTTTGAGTTTGGTCACCAGGAAATAAACAAAGAAGGTGTCTCTTTGGGAGAAGGTTGAAAAGGAACCAGTACGGGGAAGCAAAAGTAGTTGTGACAATGTAGGCCAGAACTCAAGTTTCGAAGCTAATATCACTGGGACCTAACTGGTTTAGAAGGGAGTCAGAGGGACACTCAGCAATACATTGTTTAGCTTGGTCTAATGAAATTTCAAAATCATCAGGATAGGTGTTTTTAACAAACATAGAAAAACCAGTGCAACGACACTAAAAGAGGGAATCAAACAGGCACAATCAAGAACAATGTTCTTGCCTAACACTAAAGATTCCAACATATCAGACTTACAAGAACGGAGATTGGCATAGAACATTTTTACTAGGGGTTCATATACCTTAGGCGGAGGAGTAGAGAGAAGCTTAACACATCCTTGATTAATGAAGAGGTCTTTGACTTTGCAATTGCGGGCTTCCATGTCGTCAAGATCGACGACCCTTCCGTAAGCAACATGCTTATCCTTCAGAGCAATGAAAAGATCCCTATTTGGGGAATCCCAGAAGTTGAGGTCTGATTCGAGAGAGGCAGAAAAATCAACCTTGGATTTCTTTAGAGTGGAGGAGACAGGGGCTTCTTCCATGGGTAGTTTACCTAGGGCTTTTTCCCCTAGGAGTGTAGAGTGTTTAGAGAAGTCTCCCTGAGAAGAGGCAAAACCCTCAAAGTGATTGGAACCTAAGTCTATCTATTGTGGGGGCATAGTTTGGGGTTTTGCTTTGGAACGGGTGCTTTTTCTGGAAGAGTCAAAGGAATTTCTAGGATATTTATCCATTGAAGGGAAAAGGGTTTGATCAGAGCTTTGGAGAAGAAATGATGATGAGAGTGATTGAAAGGGGTTCTCCGCCTTAAGAAGAGGTTTTTAATGGTTGAGTACAGAAAAGGAAAGATGTTAGTTGAAGGGACGTGATGCCAACTTTGAACGACGAACTGATGTGAAAGAAGAGAAAAGACAGGGAAAAATTGGAGGTGTAATTAATGCATGAGTGAAGGACAATCATTACACCTGTAAAAATTCAATAGTACCCATAGGTCCTAAAATTTATTAGTAAAGCATGTAATGCCAAGTAAATTTCTTAAATCACAAAATATCTCCTATAATAAAGGCTTAGTAAAAATGTCAGCTAACTGATCAGTAGTTCCAACAAAAGATATTTCTATGTCACCCTTAAGAATATGATCTCTAATAAAGCGATGCTTGATATTTATATGCTTTACTATCGAGTGATGCACACGATTTTTTGAAAGACAAATAGCACTTGAATTATCACAAAAAAATTTGTATAGGCTTAAACGAAAGTTCATAGTCACCCAGTTGATGAGACATCCACAGTAGTTGTGCACAACATTTTCCTATGGAAATGTATTCTGCTTTAGTAGTGGACAGTGCAATTGATGTTTGTTTTTTTTTACTATTCTAAGATGTTAATGCTTTTCCCAATAATTGACATGTACCGCTTATGCTTTTTCTATTGTCCTTATCACCTACAAGGTAAGCATATAAAAAACCTTCTAATTTAAAAAAGTTAGAGCGACGATACCATAGTTCATGAAATACAGTCCCAATGAGATAGCGATGGTTCTTTTTACTACGGTCAGGTGTGATTCCTTGGGACTGACTGAAACCTGGCATATTTACAAATGCTAAACATAATATCTGATCGACTTGCTGTCAGGTACTGTGGTGATCCAATCATTCCACGATATTTAGTTTCATCAACATGAATTCCCTGCTCATCTTTATCTAGATTTGTGTAAAGGCTTATTGGTGTGCCAATTGATTTTGCATTGCTCATACCAAAAATTTTAATCAGTTCTTTTATGTATTTGGTCTGACATATAAAGGTTCCTTCTTTAGGTTGTTGAATTTGAAGTCCATGGAAGAATGTTATCTCTCCCATCATACTCATTTCAAATTTGATTTGCATAAGATTTGAAAATTCCTTGCACATAAGAGGGTTAGCAGTACCAAATATAATATCATCAACATAAATTTGAATGATGAGGTTACCTTCCGATGATCTTTTAATAAATAAGTTAGTCTCTATTTTACCTCTTGTGAAGCCATGATCAACAAGAAAGGAACTTAGTCTATCATACCAAGCACGTGGAGCTTGATTTAGTCCATACATCGCCGTAGTGAGCTTGTATACATAATATGGGAATTTTGAATCTAAAAACCCAGGAGTTTGGGTTCCACAATGACCAAAGTAATTGAAAGAGTTCTTTGATGTATTGAGTCAACTCTTGATGTTCTTGTGTTGCAATTGATGCTAGTGGAGGTTGCTTTAGGAAAGCTAAAAATTTCATGGATTTTCCCTTAAGGGATGAGTCTTATTTTGTTTGCTTTAGGACAAGCAAAAGCTTAAGTTTGGGGGAGTTGATAACTAGGGATTTTGACGCATTTTATGCCCCTTTGTGCTTATGCTTCGATTATAAATTCATACAAAATAGTCCCAAAAGGCTCATAAGTTATGCTTGATTGCAAGTTTGATAAAAAAAGTGACAAGATATCAATGCTTGGTTCAAAATAAGTGAATCCTACACAAGTACCAAAGACAAGACAACACTCAAGAGAAACAGGCCTAGTGCGGCCGCACTACACTTTGTGCGGTCCACACTAGGGAGATTCAGAGAGTTGGATTTTCAGGCATCAAGGAAGTGCGGCCGCCGAAGGTTTTGTGCGGTCCGCACTGAGGCACCATGGCCGCACGATCATTCTGTGCGGTCCGTAGAACCAAAGTTCAGAGATATGCCAAATTCAGAAGATGAAGCCTGTACAGTCCGCAGTCTATTCTGCGCGGACCGCATTGAAAGCCTTCGCGGCCAAAGTCCATTCTATGTGGTTCGCGGAGCCTGTGTTCAGAGAGTTGAAATTTCACGTTCAAGAGCCTAGTGCGGCCGCACACCATTTTGTGCAGTTCGCACTGACCCCGCAGGGGCATTTTTGTCCAGTTTTTCCTACCTAGTATAAATAGATTCGTTTTCCATTTTTAGGGTATGAGATATTACAAGACTGTCGCTTCGCTCATGAGACGATATTTCTTAGCCATTTTAGGCTCTTTTAATTAGTTTTAATCATTGAATCTTTGTATTTACTTTAGTAATTAATTAATATGTCTTTCTCTTCATCTATTTCTCTGATTTTTTCTTCAAGCATGAGTAGCAAGACCCATTATCTAGGGTTGTGGCTCAATCCTAGTGTGGGTAATTGATGGGTGTTGTGATTTAAGGTTAGATTGACTATGGGTGTTTGTTATTTGGGTCAATTTTATGGTTTTATTTATGAATTAGTGGTTGCAAACACTAGTTTGTGCTAAGTTGAATTGGTCTCTTCTTGAGAAAGAGAGCCTAATTCTCCAAAAATTGATTCAATAAGGAATTGGGATGGACTCAAGAGATTTGATAGTCCCAATTTAAGGGTTAAATCTCGAGAGAGTAATTACTCGACTTGAACCCTAGTTGGTTGGAACAAATATGCAATTCAAACCTAAATAGATACTCGACTCCAATTCTAGCTCTCTGTGGAAATTGACCCCGATCCAAAATTGAGTAAAAGCTATTGTGACCCTCTCTTGCTACTTTTAGTGGTGTGGAGTAGGCTGCGATCAGAGGATATGTCAGCCATCTCATCCAATATTGCATTAGCCTCATCATATGGTGTGTTCATGAAATTGCCCTCGGCGAGTTAGTTCACTATGCATTGATTTATTGTGTTAATGCCTCGATAGAATGTCTGTTGTATCATTTCCTCAGTCATATTATTATTAGGACATTCCTCTACCATAGTCTGGTATCTCTCCCATATCTTATGCGGTGGTTCGTTGGGCTCCTGTTTGAAAGCTAAGAATTTCATCCCTCAAAGTTGCCATGTGCCTCGGCAAGAAAAACATTGCAATGAATTTATCTGCCAACTCATCCCAAGTTGTGATGAATGGTTTGGAAGCTATTCAATCGTGTCCAAAGCTTTCCCTCTAAGTGAAAAAGGGAATAGTCTCAACCAAAGTGCATCCTCTGACACATTTGTTTGCTTGCTCACCCAATAGGTATCCATGAAGCTCTTAATGTGTTTATAAGCACTCTGATGGGGAGCACCAGTGAAGTACCCTCACTGCTCCAACAAAGTCAACATTATATTTGTAATTTGGAAATTTCGCACCCGGATACGGGGAGGGACAATTGCACTAGCATATCCTTGGTTGGGAAGCACCCGAGGAGACACTTTTGGAGGTGGCGGGGAAGGGTCTAGAACATTATCATTGGTCTGGCGGCCTCTCCTTTGTCCTTGAGGCACTAGAAGCACCACATCGTTGCCGTTATCATCAATCTCCTTCCCCAGGATCACGTTTCCAAGAGGGTCATTGTTGTTGTTATTTGACGCCATGTTTGCATCTAAATTGGTGTCACACACAAATTAATATCACAAAAGGAAAGAAAAAAATGCACAAAACTATTTAGATAGATATCCAAAACCGCTAGCTCCCCGGCAACGACGCCAAAAAGTGATCGGGTCCGACCCTACACCACTACAAAGTGGCAAGAGCGGTCAATGCAGCTTTTACCTGAGAAGGTCGGGATTGAATCCATGGGGAGCTAGAATGTTTGGGATTTGGATTTATATTTAAACTAGCAGTGTGTAGTGCTCTTGATTACACTCCCAATCATAATTGTTTTTTTGTTATTTCTACTTTTATACTAATGATGTGCTAAGTTAAACTAAGTATAAATACTTGTAAGGTTTTCTAAATGGATAACGAGGCACTAGGGAATTGACTTTCTCCAAAGGGAACACTTGACGGGTTCTAAGACCTAAGGTAAAGTTGTTATATTGGGGATTGCGATATAGCCAATGCACGAAACTATTCACTCTATACCCCTCGGTAGCATGAGTGACTTTGCCCTAATTGACTTTCTCAAGACCAATTGGGTGTCAAAATTGTGCAAACAATATAGGCTCAAGTCGGGTATTAATATCTCTAGGTTTAACCCTTTAATGGGGCTATCAATCTCTTGAATACACCCCAATTCCTTGTTAGACTGATTTTACTAGACTAAAAATTTCTTTCTTAAGAAGAGCCCAAGTCAAAAAGGCAAAAATTAGTGTTTTAAACCACTAATTCAACATAAAAAACACAAATTGGTCCAAATATCAACCACCCATAAACATCTAAGCCTTAAAATGCAAGACCCATCAAATACCCACTCTAGGGTTGAGCCACAACCCTAGCTAATGGGTCCAACTACTCATAATAATGGAAAAAATTAGATATTTAGATGAAGAATAACCCATATAATATGATTACAAACTAAGAATTAAAGATACAATGTTGAACTTGAAAGTATGGGGGGGGGGGGGAATTGTATATTTTTAAACTTAATCTCTTATTAATTGACCAATTTATCAAATAGTCGATTATAGAAAGTAAAATGCAGACAGTAAGTCAGGAATTAAAGACACCGAAATTTTTATACTGGATCAGATTTAATGTGAATCCTAGTCCAGTCTCCTTGGGTTGCAAGGGAGTTCTCTTTAGTAAATGCGTTTCTCCGAGTACAGTGAAAATGACTTGATAACACAGATCCTATAACACTCATTTCTTTTTGATACAATGCCTCACCAGTGTTATACTCTTCTTTTTCTTTAACTTGTTTCATAGCAGATCTTAGTGAACTACAATATTTTTTTGTAGTAGAATAAAGAGAGGGTTTTTTTGGTTCGATCAAACTATGTGTGACTAAGTTAAGGCTGGGTATAAATACTTTGATGAAGATCGAGGTTTGACAACCCAAAAGATTTGATCCTTGGAAAGAGATTAATTCTTTCCAAGAATAAGATAGCTAGCCTTTGCTTTTCCTTGATATCTTTCCTTTAACAGTTGTATATAATAATGGCTTGCTTCCTTGATTGGTTGTTCTTCCAAAATTATCCGCTTAGAAATCTTTACAGGATCTTCGATCTTCCGGATATGCTGGTCGTGATTCATGCCTTGAGATTAGGCTTGTTTGATTCATTCCATCGTAGCTTCCCATTAATCTTCGCTGATTGTTTTGCTGATTGATTGCTTTCCTTAGGCATCCAACTTTGCTAATTGATTTGCTTGATCCTTGCTGATTGATTTCTTTCCTTAGGCATCAAGATTTACTTCAACAATCTTGTAGTATCTTCTTGATTTCTTGTTCTCCTATGTTTGATTTCCTGCATAGATATATTATTTGCATCATTACAACTAGAGCTAACAATCTCACCATTTTTGATGATGAAAAAATAATAAATAGGAGAAAACACGAGTTGACTTCCCTGCATGTTACTCCCCCTCAATGGATGCAGTTCACTAGTCCATGTTGCTTTACCTCAATTTGTGCAGTTGACTAGTACATGGTGAGAGTCGACTCCTACCAATGAGTACTTGTACTATACTGCATCCGTACTTTTTCATGTACCTGTATCTACATGTATAGATACACCATATAATTTTTCCCCCTTTTTGGAATCAACAAAGAGGGAACAATCGAAGAACTAAATAGAATATATAACATTAAAGAAGAAAGTTATAGGAATTATCCAATGGCTGAGAAACCAGCCCACAAAAACAGCAAAGCAAAAAAAAATTATTGAAGGGCTAAAAAACAGCCCACAACCAGCATAGCAAAAAATTGTCATAAACAACCACACTAATGGCGTAGAAAATAAGTGAGGGTATTGCAGATGGCCTCCTTCAATTGTTCAAAGCTAGCATTGGCTGACATGCTTACTCCATCCAACCTGCCATGGATTTCCCTGAAGGCTTTGATGGCATTCTCCCTAATTCTGAGAACTGCAACTCTAACCTTGGACACATCAGACCCTGTTTCCTTTGAAATGGCATAAGTGTCATCAACAGTATACTGAGTGGCTATGAGAAGATTTTTGATTTGAGAGAGGTGAGAGTTAATGGAACGAAGCTTGTCACCAAAATCAGGACTACCAGGACTGGGATAAGGAATATAGGGTGAAGGTTTGGGCTCTATAAAGGTATACTTTGCTTCACTATTGTGTTTCTTAACCTAGGAACCCTTAACATTCACATATCCCGTACTAGCAAAGGCTCTGGAGTTGTAAGACTTTGAAATAGTGACAAAGGGATAATTGGACAGGGAAATTTGATGAGCTTCCAGAATGTGAGTGATTGCCATGGCATAGGGTAGACTAGTGGGATCTTTAGCACTTTCGATCATAAAACTGATAACACAGGAGGAAAGTTTGATTTTGAGTTTGGTCACCAGGAAATTATGAAGAAGGTGTCTCATTGGGAGAAGGTTGAAAAGGAACCAGTATGGAGAAGCAAAGTAGTTGCGACAATGTAGGCCAGAACTCGAGTTTCGAAGCTAACATCACTGGGACCTAACTGGTTTAGAAGGGAGTCAGATGGACACTCAGCAATACACTATTTAGCTTGGTCAAATGAAATTTCAAAATCATCAGGCCAGGTGTTTTTAAAGAACATAGAAAAACCAGTGCAATGACACTAAAAGAGAGAATCAAATAGGCACAATCAAGAATAATGCACTTGCCTAACACTAAAGATTCCAACCTATCAGAATTACAAGAACGGAGATTGGCATAAAACATTTTTACTAGGGGTTCATATACCTTACGCGGAGGAATAGAGAAAAGCTTAACACATCCTTGATTAATGAAGAGGTCTTTGACTTTGCAATTGAGGGCTTCCATGTCGTCAAGATCGACGACCCTTCCGTGAGAAACAGGATTATCCTTTAGAGCAATGAAAAGATCCCTATTTGGGGAATCCCAGAAGTTGAGGTCTGATTCGAGAGAGGCAGAAAAATCAACCTTGGATTTCTTTGGAGTGGAGGAGACACGGGGTTCTTCCACGGGTCGTTTACCTAGGGCTTTTTCTCCTAGGAGTGGAGAGTGTTCAGAAAAGTCTCCCTGAGAAGAGGCAAAACCCTCAGAGTGATCGGACCCTAGGTCTACTAGTTTTGGGGTATATTTGGGGGTTTTGCTTTGGAACGGGTGCTTTTTCTGGAAGAGGCAGAGGGATTTCTGGGATGTTTTTCCATTGAAGGGAAAAAGGGTTTGATCGGAGCTTTGGAGAAGAGATGATGATGAGAGTAACTGAAATGGGTTCTCTGCTTTAAGAAGAGGTTTTTAATGGTTGAGTACAGAAAAGGAAAAGATGTCAGTTGAAGGGACGTGATGCCAACTTTGAACGACGAACTGATGTGAAAGAAGAGAAAAGACAGGGAATAATTGGAGGTGTAACTAATGCATGAATGAAGGAAAATCATTACACCTATAAAAATCCAATAGGACACATAGGTCCTATAACTTATTACGAAAGCACGTAATGCCAAGTAAATTTCTTAAATCACAAAATCTCTCCTCTAATAAAGGTTTAGTAAAAATGTCAGCTAATTGATAAGTGGTTCCAACAAAAGATATTTCTATGTCACCCTTAAGAATATGATCTCTAATAAAGTGATGCTTGATATTTATATGCTTTACTATCGAGTGATGCACACGATTTTTTGAAAGACAGATAGCACTTGAATTATCACAAAAAAATTTGTATAGGCTTAAACGAAAGTTCATAGTCACCCAGTTGATGAGACATCCACAGTAGTTGTGCACAACATTTTCCTATGGAAATGTATTCAGCTTCAGTAGTGGACAGTGCAATAGATGTTTGTTTTTTTTTTACTATTCTAAGATGTTAATGCTTTTCCCAGTAATTGACATGTACCGCTTGTGCTTTTTCTATCGTCCTTATCACCTACAAGGTAAGCATTTAAAAACCCTTCTAATTTAAAAGAGTTAGAGTGAGGATACCATAGTCCATGAAATATAGTCCCAGTAAGATAGCGATGGTTTTTTTTACTGCGGTGAGGTGTGATTCCTTGGGAGCTGACTGAAACCTGACACATTTATAAACGCTAAACATAATATTCGGTTGACTTGCTATCAGGTACAGTAGTGATCCAATCATTCCACGATAGTTAGTTTCATCAACAAGAATTCCCTGCTCATCTTTGTCTAGACTTGTGGAAAGGCTCATTGGTGTGCCAATTGATTTTTCATTGCTCATACCAAATTTTTTAATCAGTTCTTTTATGTATTTGGTCTGACATATAAAGGTTCCTTCTTCAGATTGTTGAATTTGAAGTCCAAGGAAGAATGTTAGCTCTCCCATCATACTCATTTCAAGTTCGCTTTGCATAAGATTTGAAAATTCCTTGCACATAAGAGGGTTAGCACTACCAAATATAATATCATCAACATAAATTTGAATGATGAGGTTACCTTCCGATAATCTTTTAATAAATAAGGTAGTCTCTATTTTACCTCTTGTGAAGCCATGATCAACAAGAAAGGAACTCAGTCTATCGTACCAAGCATGTGGAGCTTGCTTTGGTCCATAGAATGCCTTAGTGAGCTTGTATACATAATATGGGAATTTTGAATCAACAAACCCAGGAGGTTGTTTTACATAAACTTCTTCCTTAATGAATCCGTTCAAGAAGGCACTTTTAACATCCATTTCAAATAGTCTAAATCCTTTAAATGATGCGTGTGCTAGAAGAATTCGTATGGATTCCAAATGAGCTACTGGAGTGAATGTTTCATCATAGTCGACTCCTTCCTGTTGTGAGTATCCCTGAGTAACTAGTCTGCTTTTATTTCTTACGACCTTTCCATCCCCGTTCAATTTATTTATGAAAACCCACTTTGTTCCGATTATTGAGATATTTTCAGGTTTGGATATCAGATTCCACACTCGATTCTTACGAAACTGATCTAGTTCTTCTTGCATAGTTGCGCTTCCTCTATCTTCTTTGGCTCAACCTGAGAGATTAATCCAATATTTGCTTTCTTTTTTAGAGCTCCACTGGTTTTCATTCCTTCATGTGGATCCCCTATGATGAACTTTTGAGGATATTCAGGCTCGCTTCTCCATTCATTTGGACGCACCGCATTGGCAGTCGACTCGATTGGTTGATCTGGTACATTACTGCTATTTTCACCAGTTGACTCTGTCGCAGCAGATATGTCAGTCGACTCTTGAGATTTGCTTGTCTCCTAAATTTCTTGAGCTTGATCTTCATTATCTGCAGTAATTTCTTTCTCGGCCAAGGGATTATTTTTATTGAATATAACATGTACTGATTCTTCCACACATAAAGTGTATTTATTATAAAATCTAAAAGATCTACTATTTAAGGAATAGCCCAAAACAATACCTTCGTCACTTGTTGCATCAAAATTTCCAAGATTATCCTTACCGTTATTGTGGATAAATTATTTACTTCTAAAGGGATGGAAGTAACTGATATTGGGACGTTTACCTTTTCACAATTCATACGGAGTCTTCTTCAAAATAGGCCTTATGATGCACTGATTGAGAATGTGACATGTTGTACTTACGCTTTCGGCCCAGAAGTGATTTGGCAGTGAATGATCTAGCAACATGGTTCTTGCCATATTTTGGAGATTTCTGTTCTTTCGTTCCACAACTCCATTTCTCTGTGGTGAGCATGGTGCAGAGAAATTATGTATGTATATTTGATCATTACAAAAATCTTCAAATGCTCTACTTTCAAATTCTCCTCTATGGCCACTCTGAATTGTTGAAATTAGATATCTCTTCTCTCTTTCAACCTTCTTGCAGAAAACTTCAAAATTTCTTAATTCTTTATCCTTATTAGATAAGAAAATTACCCAAGTGAAACGTCAAAAATCATCTATAATAACAAAAGCATATCTTTTTCCTCCTATACTAGCAGTTCGAGTAGGCCTTTTCACACCTCCTTTTCCTACACCCTGGAAGGGTATAAGGGAGTTTTTTCCAATTTAAGTGACAAATGAAACAAGATTATTTATTCAGAGTACCCACTTGGGATAATTTATGGTGTCCCAAGTCACCGATTTTAAATCTCGAATCGAGGAAAGATTGACTCTGTTTTACAGTCCGCGAACACAGAAATCCGTATAAAGAATTCTGTTAACCCGGGAGAAGGTGTTAAACATTTCCGAGTTTCGTGGTTTTAGCATGGTCGCTCAACTGTTATTGTTGGCAAATTATCTGATTTTAATACATGTTTTAGCCTATGGTATATTTTAACTTATTCTCCGCTTTTAATTAATTTTAGGAAGTTTCAACGTCATCTAAAACACATCTTGAACCACGCCACATGAAATGCACACGCGGTCCACGACATATTTTATTTAACATTGTTGAGAATTGGAGTTGGGTCACATAAAATGCACACTCGAGTTTAGGAAATAAATTTTAAAATAATGTGCCTAAAGCAACTACGCGTTTTCAAGTTTGCGAGAGCCATGGAAAGTTCGACTAAATGGCACGCCTCGATTTCTAAAGGATTAAAATTAATTAATCGAGGGCCATGGATTATCTAATTTTGTTTATGGCACACCTCGAGTCTAATTGTAAATGATTTCTTAATCTAATTTTTGGGGGCCATAGGAGATCTAATTAAAATGGCGCACCCCAATCCACTTAATTAAGCCTACAAGTTACATTTATTTCCGAAATAGAAACCCAAATGTTTAAGCAATCAGCTGGTTTTGGCTCATGCTTAAGCTTCGACAAGTTAGACAAAATGGCAAGGCTGGACCTAGTTCGAATCCATAAATGACTTCAAGCACTTCATGCTTTTAAATGGCTTGAGGATCCAAGCCCAATTATTCCAATAAACTGTAGTATACAAGGCCCGACGGTGGCAACACTGGCGAGGAAATCTGGGCTCAAGAATAAGCCCAAAAGTAGAAAACATCCAACACAGCTCATACCAAATCTGATTCATCTAACACCTTTGACCAAAATCATAGGTTTCAAATTATCTCTAAAGAAAACAAGATGCGAAAGAATCGAAACTGAATCTGAAAATTCTTAAGCCTAAAATCGAGCCCAAAAATCTATTTGAAAGCCTTTATGAATTCAAATTACTTGGACACATGCAAAGCAAAGCTGAATGTCAAAAACCGATACAACTGAGCTACTCTATAGACCATGAGAAAACAGACCAACGTAACAACAAGCTAATTGATAGGGAAAATAGAGCTTAAACCAGATGTGCTAAAAGAAACAAAATGAATGAACTATTCTGATGAGTATTCAACCATAACCATAGGCAATATTTTTCACAAAAATCCCACATAACTCACATATCAAACTAACAAAACTCATATTCCTCAACTTATGCATATTATCCTAAATGTGAACAACTCATAAACTAGACATATGTGAACAACAAACCATCAGGAGGTGTTCTTCTTGCAAAAACCTCCAACTCGACAGACTAACAAACTCCAAATCCAACCTTAAGATGAAATGTAATATGAAGGATACGAATGAACACAATAAACAATAGATACATTAAATTAATATAGAAATTCCTAAAAGACTGTGACGACCCAAAGGGGTCATCACTTGTTTCCTTACTCATTATGTGCTATCGAGGCTTTGAAAACCTAATTTGGGAATTTCCTCGATTTGCGTATGCAGTCCGAGCGTGTAACCGAAAAGCTTAAATATGAATAGTGTGTGAAAAATGCTAAATTTTGATATTAATATGAATAAATTTGACTTCGGCCAACATTTTGGGTAAACGTACCCGGACCCATATTTAATAGTTCTGGAGGGTCCGTAAGAAAATATGGGACTTGGGCGTATGCCCGGAATCAAATTCCAAGGTCCAGAGCCCGAGAAATGAATTTTTGTGTGCAATTATTTTTTGAAAATATTTAAGAGAATTTGAAATGAAATTTGATTAGAACGTATTGGTACCGGGCCCGTATTTTGGTTCCGGAACCCAGTACAAGTCTTATATGTGATTTAAGTGCTTTTTGCAAAATTTAGTTGAAAACAGACGCCGTTTGACGTGTTTCGGACTTGAAATGGAAAATTTATGCTATATGAAATCTTGGAAGAAATTATGTATTTTGACGTTTAATTCGATGAATATGATGTTATTTTTGCAATTTGATTGCACGGATAAGTTCGTGGGATGTTTTTGAGGTTGTGTACATATTTGGTTTGGAGCCCCGAGGGCTCGAGTGAGTTTTGGATAGGTGTCGGAGTGCATTTTAAACTTTAAAAAAAATCTGACGTGAACAGGCCTGCAGGCTTCGCATTTGCAAAGCCTAGTTCGCAAATGCGAAGGCTGGTTCGCAAATGCGAAACCAGCCCAGGCTGACTATAATCACGATGCGATATCATTCTTCGCAAATGCGAAGTACAACTACCGCAAATGCGAGTCCATATTTGCAAATGCGAAGGGCTGCCTTCTGGCCAGGAATCGCAAATGCGAGGTGTTATTCGCAAATGCGATATCGCATTTATGACAATTTGATCGCAAATGCGAATGTTGGTCACATTTGGTCGTGGTTCGCAATTGCGATATTTGCAACCTGCAATTTTTATACTTAGTCGATTTTAAGTCATTTTTCACCCCATTTTCAAAACACAACTCCTTTGGGCGATTTTTCAAGAACAAGTTTTATCCCAAATCATTTGTAAGTCGATTTTTACTCAATTCTTTCAATCATTAACATCATTTAACTTGTTTTTCACTTAAAATCAATAATTTTCATGGGTAAAATTGGGGGTTTTGGGTAGAACCTAGGTTTTCTAAAAAATTAGAAATTTGGACCTTAATTTGTGGTCCGATTTCAAAATAAATTACATATTTAAGTTCGTGGGGGAATGGGTAACCGAGTTTTGGTTCGAACCTCGGGTTTTGACCACATGGGCCCGGGGGCAATTTTGGAATTTTTGGGAAAAACTTTGGGAAATTCTTTTTATGCATTCAAATTGATTCATTTAATGTTTATTAAAGCAATTAAGTAATTTGTTTCTAGATTCGAGAGGATTGGAGGTTAAATCACGGGGTAAAGCCATAGCTGAGGTTGAGTTGAGTTCAAGACTTTGAGGTAAGTGTTTGGTTTAACCCTAGCTTGAGGGAATAGGAGTTGAGTCTTATTTGCTACTTGCTAAGTGTCGAGTACGATGTATAGGCATGGTGACGAGTATCTATACATTGGTGTCTAGCATGACCGGGAGTCCTTAATTGCGAATAGTTGGGATTTTGTTATATCTTTCATGCTTAATTGATGGCTTCTATGTGTTGTAAAGATCTTGTGAAAGAAATTTATAACCTTTGAAATTCGTGGAGCATTGGCTCGAGTTGAAATACAATTGTGAAGGTATATGAGACAAGTAAATCTTTGGAGCATTGGCTCGAGTGATAATGTAAACTATGAGATAAAAGTGAACGAAAGGTAAAGAGTTAATGATTTGTTCCCTTGTAGGGACGTTGTTGATTATTGAATATTGTCCCTTGCCGGGACGTTGAGATTTTTGATGTTGTACCCTTGCCGAGTTTGTAAATTGCTTATTTGTGTTCCCTTGCCGGGATTTCCGTCATTTCTTATTTATTCCCTTGCCCTTGTTTGTGTTTGTTGTTTAGGTGAGGATGAGTGTTAATGCACGAAGGGTGATGCCGTGTATTGTTTGATTATGCTAAGGAAAGAGTGTAAAGCACGAAGGGTGATGCTGTGCCATGTTCGCTTATTATGCGAAAAGAGTTTTAAAGCACGAAGGGTGATGCTGTGCCACACGATGTACCATTCCGTGCCGATTATATAGATATATGTGAGGAATGAGCATAAAAGCATGAAGGGTGATGCCGTGCACATGTTATTTCTTGGTGAGTATGAGAGTAAAAGCACGAAGGGTGATGCCGTGCACTTGTTGATTTCTGTTTCATTACATACTATTGAGTTGTGTTGTTTTCTTTTGTTACTTGGCGACTCTTATTTAGAAAATTTTTATACTCCCCACAGCATGCTTCCCCTCCCATATTGTTTACTTGTTTTGTATTTCGATTCTGCTGTATATATATATATAACTGCACAGGTTTATGTGGTATTCTGGTCTAGCCTCATCACTACTTTGCCAGGGTTAGGCTAGACACTTACTAGCACATAGGGTCGGTTGTGCTGATACTACACTCTTTGCTATTTTGCACAGATCCAGGTTTCGAGCAGCAGCAACAACATTAGTGCGGGAGTAGGCCTTCAGTCCAACGAGACCCGAGGTAGCTTTGTAGGCGTCCGCAGGCCTGGCGTCTCCCTTATCCTCTCTTTTAGTCTGTTATCTCATTATGTTCGAGAAAAACAGTTTATGTTTTCTTTCAGATGTTGTTTTTAGTATTCTTAGTAGTTCGTGAATATAGTGACACCAGTCTTGGGTAGAGGATTTGTTGAACTTTACGCTTTGCTATTCAGTTTTATTTAATACTAAGTCTTTCGCTTATCATTGTTGAATTTCATTGTTTATATATTATTGTCGAAGAATCGTTAAAAGGATTTGTATATTAATGAAAAAGTAATCAAGTTTGGCTTGCCAAGCTTCCACAAGTAGGCGCTATCACGAACCCCGAGGGTGGAAAATTCGAGTCGTGACAAGTTGGTATCAGAGCACTAGGTTACATATGTCTCATAACTCATAGACAAACTTAGTAGAGTCAAAAGGATCGGTACGGAGACGTCTGTATTTATCCCCAGAGGCTATAGAGTTAGGAAAAGTTTCACATTTGTTCCTTCTTGTCGTGCGATTTGGTTTCTCAATGCTGATTGAATTTCTACTATGTTCTTTTGCAGATGGAGTAGTTAGCTTCTGATTCACCTCAACAGGTGCCCTCATAGGTTTTGCCCCTGCCAAGCCAGCATCAGAGATTAGTTTGAGAGAATACTTCCTCTGATGTAACATGATCCCATCCTTACTTCTCTCAAACTCAATGCCCAAAAAATACTTAAGCTCCCCCAAGTCTTTGAATACTTTACTTGAAGAACTTCCTGCTAACCCGAATTCACTGCCATTACTTTCCAGATGTCGATACATAGGATCCCATAATTAAAATAAAAATACCACAAGCCTCGACATTCCCCGGTGAATAAATAGTCTCTGACCACATACACAACCTTGGACACCTGATGATTACATGCAAAATCTTGAACATAATAAAACCATTCTCGAGAGTCATTCACTCCTATTCCAACTGCAAGTTACCTGACTTAACGAACAGAACCACTCGTGCCTTATGAGCACTTTGACACCGAAGGATATGACCTCATTCCAATACAAATGAACATCTTCCTTTTCTATACACTGAGCATTCTTTATCAACATCAGCTCAAGACATCCTATTATTTCCTTACATCTACGAAGCACCATATAACCTTTATCAAAATTTTTGATTCACTCGTGCCTCCTCGGCTTATTTTCTGCAACCAGGATTGATCCGCCAGAATACCTCAAAAGGAACCAACATAACATAACCGTGCAATCAGCTAATCAACGGCAACCTCCCCAACTTGGCTCAAAGCCACCTATCAGAAAAAATTTAATAACCCATAATACTTTTACTCTAATGATGCCACAATATTATAGCGAGATTAAACTCAAAACACTTATAAGTTGTGAAAACACAGATCATCTAGTATTATAACTCTTTTGCAATTCTCTCATTCATTCCGCAACAGTTAAGCCCACTCTAGGCAACAAAATTTATACTAAGTCCCCAAATTTTTCAAAAATTTCGGCAGAGTTTCCTTTGTAATTGA
>MU714247.1:59002-71899 GCA_026770625.1 Nicotiana glauca
AATTTATGCTCATTTCATGTCTAGCTAAACCCATTATCTAGGGTTGTGGCTCAACCCTAGTGTGGGTAATTAATGGGTGTGATTGTTTAGTGCTTGACTGATGTTGGGTGTTTGCTATTTGGGTCAATTTTATGGTTTAATTAGGATTTGGAGGTTGCAAATACTAAGTCTAGCCTAGAGGGTCTTGACACTTCTTGAGAAAGAGTGTCTATGACTTCAAAATTGACCCAACAAGGAATTGGAGTGGACCCAAGAGAATGGTAGTTCCGATTAACGGGTTAAACCTCGAAAGAGTAATTACCCAACTTGAACCCTAAGTTGCTTGGGCAAATTGGCCTACCCAATTGGTCTCGAGAGAGTCAATTTGGCAAAATCACTCTCTCTACCAAGAGGTGTGAGAGTGGGTGCAAAAGTGCAACGGTTATAGCATAAGTCCCATAATCATCATTCTTGCATTAGGAATCTCTATCCGTTAGTTGACCACCTAGGTAAATGCCACGACCCAAGTGTTTTTCTCTATCTTGCATACAAACTAGAATCAATATCTTAGCATAATTTAGTTCTAGTTGGTAGTTGTTAAATTGTAGTTGATAAATATAAATATCCAAAAAATGGTAGAAGTACAATTAAAAGCCAAAACACATCTCTAGACTTAACAAATACTCAACTCCCTCATCTAGCTCCCTATGGAAATTGACCCCGATACCACTATTGGGTAAAAGTATTAGCGCCCACTCTTCTTAAGGTTGAATCCTCTGCGATCATCAACACAGGGGTTCGGTCCATCTAGGACAGGTAACCTGAAATGAAAAGACCATCCTGATGCATCTTATATGTTGCATGTGCATTTATTTGTCTCGGACTTGCATGCCGACCGGATTTGGAGTATTTGGAAAATTTGAAAAAAAGGAGAAAAATAGCAGTGTAGAGAGTTAATTACCTGTTTTAGAAAAACAACCAATGTCTGAATACAATCGAAACTCTGCCGAATTTTTGAGGAAAATGAAAAAATAAGAAAAGGGAAAAAGGAAAATTTGTTCTTACAAAAAAAAAAGGTTTGTTTTATAGGTCAAGAAAAGGAAAAAGAAAAACCAAAGAGTCTTATTTTTAAAAAGTTGGTTGAAAAAGAAAATATAAAAAGAGTATTATTTTCCGAAATAGTGTATTTGTCAATGAATAAGAGTCTTGTTTTCAAAAATAGTTAGTCTTATTTGCCCGAACTACGCTGGTTTGATTCTCACCGGATGTGAGATACGTAGGCAACCCTCATCAGGTCAAACCATCCTTTTTGCAAAAATAGCCAAAAAAAAAATACCAAAATTTTAATTTTCATCAAAATAAGTCGGGTGTCTCCATTCTTGTTTAAAATAAGCCGAATGTCCCCAAAAGGGCTCCGGAAGGCTGTTTTTGCAAGAACAGCCACCCTGAGTCATTTTAAAACGGTTGGACCCTCATCGGGTCCAACCACCCTTTTTGCAAAAATGGCCAAAAAAATACCAAAATTTTAATTTACATCAAAATAAGTTGGGTGTCGCCATTCTTGTTTAAAATAAGCCGAATGTCCCCAAAAGTGCGCCGGAAGGCTGTTTTTGCAAGAACAGCCACCCTGAGTCATTTTAAAACGGTTTGCGGGCACATCCTTAAAATCTCCTTTTCGAAAGTGCTGAAAAGTCGTATTCGCAAAACCAAATCTTGGTTTTCTTAAATAAAATTTTGAAACATACCATTTTTTTAAAGTTAAAAAGAGTCATTAAATAGCCAGTTTTCTTCAAATAGCCTACAGTTGACATTGAAACATTCTCAGTCTTGCGCAGGCCCGGACGAGGCCGAGTGATGCCCCGCGGGCCTCAGGATGTGAAGCTTTGATGTGCTATTGATCTAGTTTTAATCATCGAGTTTGTTTTGTATTATCCGTTTCAAGAAAATAAATAACCTAGTAATCAGAGTTTTATTAATGGAAATATGAAAAATCCCAAAAAGAGGGAAAGGCAAGAAACAAACAATGGAAAATGAGAGGAAAGAGCGAGAGGTTGAAGCAAAGAACAGGCATGCCAAATAAAGGAAAAGAAAGTCGGGATGACGCATGCAACCAAGCAAAGGCATACTAGAAATGGTTAACTTCTTAGGTGCATTCATTCCTAAATGTGCGGTTATCTATTTGTTAATGCTCTAACCGCTAACAAAATTGTTGTTGATGATGACTCCAGGCAAGTGGTTTAGTTGGTTGGCATCCTGGCAACCCATTCCTACAACACCCGGTCAAAAAATAAACTGAACATGACAGGCCAAGAATCAGATACCAGTATCGTGAACCCATCAAAAGAGGTAGAAGTGGTGGATGTCAAAGCCATGAGGGAAGAGATGTATAAGTTGAGGCAGCAGATGGCCGAGATACATCAGTTCTGGGCTAAGGGTCAGTCGGCACCAGTTTATCCTGCCAATCCGGCATATATCCCACCTTTGGCTCAGTCTCAGGAGCCTCCTATTGTGAATTCATCTCCAACTTTCCCTTTCTACCAACAGAGTTATGGCACCTCCTCCTATCCTCCCCAAGCTCCACCACCCAAACCAAACCCTCCTCCACCAATCACCCCTGTCTTTGTGGTGCCTCCACCTGCCACATTGTAAAGATCTTCCAGTGAGCCATTATTTCAAACTCACGGCAGTTAGTACTATCCTCCCGAGCCTACCTTTAAAGCTCCCGAACCATATTCTTACTCTCCCCACTTTGTGCTCCCGGTGGAAACGGAAAAGCCGCTTAAAGACCCGGAGCAGGAAGAGATGATTCAAAAAGTAAAAAGCTTGGAGTAGTCTTTCAGGAACATGCAAAGATAGGGTGGCCAAGTCGGTGTGGCCTACAAGGATTTGTGCTTGTTTCCCGATGTACAGTTGCCAGCAGGATTCAAGCTACCCAATTTTGACTTATATGATGGACATGGTGATCTGGTAGCCCATCTAAGGGGATTCTGCAGTAAAATGAGAGGAGCTGGGGGAAGAGATTATTTGTTGATGGCGTACTTTAGTCAAAGTCTCAGTGGTGCGGCCTTGGAATGGTATACGCGACAGGATCATGCCCGATAGTACACGTGGGATGATTTGTCCCAAGCATTTGCGTGTCATTTTCAGTACAATCTTGAAATTGTTCCGGACCGTCTGTCGTTGACTAAAATTGAGAAGAAGCCCGGGGAAATCTTCAGAGAGTACGGTTTCCGGTGGAGAGAACAGGCGGCAAGAGTCGATCCTCCCATGAAAGAGAGTGATATGGTTGATTACTTCTTACAGGCTTTGGAGCCTACCTACTATGGTCAACTGGTGTCAGCAGTGGGAAAAACTTTCAACGAGGTAGTGAAAATGGGAAGCATGGTGGAAGAGGGGCTTAAATCCAACAAAATTATGAGCTATTCGGCGATCAAGGAAACTACCCATGCTATCCAGAGCGGCAATGGAGGGGTATTGGGAAAGAAAAAGAAAGAAGATGTGGCGGTAGTTGACTTGAGAAGTTGGTCCAAGGGCCCATCACCATATTACCATCAACCTGACTTTGACAAGGAGGTTTCGGCCCCAGGCGCAGCAGTTTCGGTGGGCCCATCTTAGGTCCCAGAGGGGTTTATTGCTACCCAGTTCTTCAGGACACTTTGGTCCAATTGGTAGGCCTCATGGAGAGTGTCACCCGAGCAGGATTGCTTCCTGTAGCACCAACCACTTCTCAAGATGGAGGAGGAGCCCAGACTCCTGCTACACGTACTCCGAAGCAGGTAGCTCCCCGAGGTCAGATTCCATGGTTCAGCCAGCTATGGCAGTTTAGCCGGGGGTAGTTTCTCAGACCTGCGATGGGGAGGCTATGTCCGCAGATGCTTTGTGGAGGCTGGATAGGTTCACCAAGCTCTTCACTACTACATTCAGCGGTGCTTCTTCTGATGACCCCCTAGGATTTTTTATATAGCTGCCACGAGGTTCTTCGGAACATGGGCATTGTTGAGTCTAATGGAGTTGATTTGGCTGCATTTTGCCTATCTGGATCCGCCAAGACTTGGTGGAGGGATTTCTATTTAGCTAGACCAGTAGGGTCACCATCTTTGACTTGGGAGCAGATTTCAGAGTTGTTTCTGGAGAAGTTCCTCCCTGTTACTCAGAGAGGTGCTTATCGGAGGTAGTTTGAGCACCTACAGTAGGGTTCTATGACAGTCACTCAGTATGAGACCAGGTTCATTGATCTAGATTGCCATGCTCTTGTCATACTCCCCACCGAGAGAGAGAGGGTGAGGAGATTTATTGATGGTTTGATTCAGCCGATTCGTCTCCAGATAGCTAGGGAGACTGGTAGTGAGATCAGCTTTCAGTAGGCGGCCAATGTGGCCTGCCGAGTTGAGATAGTTCTGACATAAGGAGGTGGTCACGGGGGGAGATAAGAGAGCCCGTCATTCCGGCAGATTCACTGGTACCACGTCTGGAGCTAGAAATTCATATGGTAGAGGCCGTCCCCCTAGGCCCTTTCAGTCAGCCCTTTAGGTTTCTCACGATACATCAGGTGGCCGTGGTTCTCAGGTACACTATTCTGATCAGCATTCATTCAGTGCACTGCCAGCTTTTATCAATGCACCGCCACTTTAGAATTTTCGTAGAGGTCATTCAGGTCGAGAGGGACAACAGACTCAGCAGTCGAGGGCTTCTTACACTTGTGGTGACACAGGTCATATTGCCAGATTTTTCCCTCGAGCACCGGGCAGTTCACAGCACCAGGGTTTTGTGCCATGGTTCACGCATCAGGTGCTCCACAGCCAGCTCAGACAGCTAGAGGCGGGGGTAGAGGTACTAGAGGTGTAGGTAGAGGTCATAAAGGTGTAGCTCTGACCGCCAGGGGTGGAGGTCAGCTAGCAATAGATCGACCTAGGGATATGGTTCAGGGTGGTGGGGCCCAACCCCATTGTTATGCTCTTCAGGCCAGGACCAAGGCTGAGGCTTTAGATGCAGTCATCACAGGTACGGTTCTGGTTTGTAATCGAGATGAATCGGTACTATTTGATCCAGGGTCTACGTATTAATATGTTTCATCTTATTTCGCATCATGCTTCATCATACCTAGTGATGCATTAGGTGTTCCTGTATATGTGTCTACACCAGTGGGTGACTATAACGTAGTCGATCGAGTCCATCGTTCGTGTGCTGTAGTGATTGGGGGCCTTGAGACCCGTGTAGACTTGTTGCTCTTAGATATGGTTGACTTCGATATCATATTGGGTATGGATTGGCTATCACCCTATCACGCTATCTTGGACTGCCATGCTAAGACTGTGACCTTAGCGTTGCGGGATATGCCTCGTTTAGAGTGGAGAGGCACTCCAGGTTATTCTACCCGTAGTGTCATTTCGTACGTGAAGGCTCGATGCACGGTCAAGACGGGTGTCTGGCCTATTTGGCCTATGTTCGTGATTCCATTGCTGAGGTTCCTTCTATAGATTCTATGCCTATTGTCCGGGAGTTTCCAGATGTTTTCTCTTCATACCTACGGGGTATGCCACCCGATAGGGACATTAATTTCTGTATTGATTTGGCTACGGGCACCCAGCCCATTTCTATCCCTCCATATCGTATGGACCCACCGGAGCTGAAGGAGTTAAAGGACCAGTTGCAGGATTTGCTAGAGAAGGGTTTCATTAGACCTAGTGTTTCACCTTGGGGAGCGCCAGTGTTATTTGTCAAGAAGAAGGACGGATCGATGAGGATTTTCATAGATTACCGGAAATTGAACAAGGTAACGATTAAGAATAAGTATCCACTATAAAGGATTGATGATTTTTTCTACCAGCTTCAGGGTGCCAGGGTATTCTCCAAGATCGACTTGCAATCTGGCTACCATCAGTTGAGGATTAGGGCATCCGATGTCCCTAAGACAACTTTTCGCACTTGGTATGGGCATTATGACTTCTTGGTCATATCACTTGGATTGACCAATGCCCCATCAGCATTTATAAAGTTGATGAACTGAGTGTTCGGGCCATATTTGGACATCTTCATGATAGTCTTTATTGATGATATTTTGGTGTACTCCCGCAGCCAGGAGGAGCACGAGTAGCACCTTAGAGTGGTGGTTCTTCAGACCGTGAGGGATAGTCAATTATATGCCAAGTTCTCCAAGTGTGAGTTCTAGCTGAGTTCAATTTCATTCCTGGGTCACATTGTATCAGCAGAGGGTATTCAGGTGGACCCGAAAAAGATTGAGGCAATCAAGAACTGGCCTAGACCAGTATTAGCCGCAGAGATATGGAGTTTCTTGGGGTTGGCTGGCTACTATCGACGATTCATGGAGGGATTCATCTATTACAGCCCCAATGGCCAGATTGAACCAGAAGGGTGCCCAGTTCAGATGGTCAGATGTGTGTGAGGTGAGATTTCAGAAGCTCAAGACAACTCTAACTACGGTACCGGTGTTGGTTTTGCCCATAGGATCTGGGCCTTATACCTTTTATTGTGATGCTTCTCGTATTGGGCTTGGTGTAGTGTTGATGCAAGATGGCAAGGTTATTGCATATGCTTCGAGGCAGTTGAAGATTCATGAGAAGAACTATCTAGTGCATGATTTGGAGTTGGCAGCTATTGTTCACGCCTTGAAGATTTGCAGGCACTATTTGTATAGCATGGCATGTGAGGTGTTCACAGATCATAAGAGCCTTCATTACTTTTTCAAGCAAAAGGAGTTGAATTTGAGGTAGACGAGGTGGTTGGAGTTGTTGAAAGACTATGATGTCACCATTTTATATCATCCGAGGAAGGCCAATGTAATGGCCGATGCTTTGAGTAGAAAGTCAGCCAGTATGGGCAGTCTTGCTTATATTCCAGTCAATCAGAGGCCGCTTGCTTTGGATGTTCAGTCTTTGGCCAATCAGTTTGTGAGACTGGACGTTTCTGAGCCCTGTCGTGTGTTGGCTTGCACGGTTGCTCGTTCTTCATTATTGGAGCGTATCCGTGATCGGCAGTTTGATGATCCCCATTTGTGTGTCCTTTGAGACACGGTGCAGCGTGGAGGTGCCCAGTAGGTTACCTTAGGTGATGATGGAGTTTTGAGATTGCAAGGCCGAGTATTTGTGCCTAATGTTGATGGACTACGAAAGTTGATATTGGAGGAGGCTCATAGTTCCCTACACTCTATTCACCCGGGCGCCGCGAAGATGTATCAGGATTTGAGGCAGCATTATTGGTGGCGTATAATGAAGAAGGATATTGTTGCATATGTGGCTCGGTGTTTGAATTGTCAGCAGGTTAAATATGAGCATCAGAGGCCTGGTGGTTTGTTTCAGAGGATTGAGCTTCCCGAGTGGAAGTGGGAGCAGATCACTATGGACTTTGTTACTGGACTTCCGTTGACTCGAAAGAAGTTCGATACAGTTTGGGTCATTGTTGATAGGCTGACCAAGTCAGCACATTTTATTCCTGTGGCAGTCTCGTATTCATCCGAGAGATTAACTGAGATTTATATCCGGGAGATTGTTCGCCTTCATGGTGTGGCGGCATCTATCATCTCAAACTGGGGTATGCAGTTTACCTCGCACTTCTGGAGAGCAGTTCAGCGAGAGTTGGGCACACGGATTGAGTTGAGCACATCATTTCATCCCCAGACTGACGGTCAGTCCGAGCGGACTATTCAAATTTTGGAGGATATGCTTCGAGCTTGTGTTATTGACTTTGGAGGTTTGTGGGATCAGTTCTTTCCTTAACCGGAGTTTGCCTACGACTACAGCTACCAGTCGAGCATCTAGATGGCTCCTTACGAGGCTTTATATGGTAGGCGGTGTCGGTCTACGATTGGATGGTTTGAGCCGAGAGAGGCTCGGTTGATAGGTAAGGATTTGGTTCAGGAGGCCTTGGACAAGGTCAAGATCATTCAGGATAGGCTTCGTTCATCTCAGTCCAGGAAAAAGAGCTATGTATATCGTAAGGTTCGAGATGTAGCTTTCATGGTTGGTGAGCGGGTATTGCTCCGAGTGTCGCCTATGAAGGGTGTGATGATGTTTGGGAAGAAGGCCAAGCTTAGCCCTAGGTTTATTGGTCCTTTTGAGATTCTTGATCGAGTGGGAGAGGTGGCTTATAGACTTGTATTGCTGCCTAGCTTATCAGCTGTGCATCTAATTTTTCATGTATCCATGCTTCGGAGGTATTACGGCGATCCAGCCCACATGTTAGATTTTAGCACTGTCTAGTTGGACAAGGATTAGTCTTATGAGGAGGAGCCGGTAGCTATTCTAGACCGACAGATTCATCAGTTGAGATCCAAGAGTTTTCCTTTTGTTCGTGTTCAGTGGAGAGGTCACCCCCCTGAGGCATCGACCTGGGAGTCCGAGTCTGATATGAAGAGTCGTTATCCTCATCTTTTCCTCGACTCAGGTACTTCTTTCTGTTGTCTGTTCCAGGACGAACGGTTGTTTTAGAGGTAGAGAATGTGACGACCCAAAGGGGTCATCACTTGTTTCTTTACTCATTATGTGCTTCTAAGGCTTTGAAAACCTCATTTAGGGATTGTCTCGATTTGCATGCGCAGTCCAGGCGCATATCCAGAAAGCTTAAATATGAATTATGTGTGAAAAATGCTAAATTTTGATATTAATATGAATAAATTTGACTTCAGCCAACATTTTGAGTAAACGGACCCATACCCGTACTCGTGATTTGATGGTCCCGGAGGGTCCGTAGAAAAATATGGGACTCGGGCGTATGTCCGGAATCGAATTCTGAGGTCCAGAGCCCGAGAAATGAATTTTTATGTGAAATTGTTTTCTGAAAAATATTTAAGGAAATTTGATTAGAACGTATTGGTATCGGGCCCGTATTTTGGTTTCGACACTCGGTACAAGTCTTATATGTGATTTAAGTGCTTTCTGTAAAATTTGGTTGAAAACGGACGTCGTTTGACGTGTTTCGGACTTAAAACGGAAAATTTATGCTTTATGAAAACTTGGAAGAAATTACGAATTTTGAGGTTTAATTCGATGTATATGATAATATTTTGGTGATTTGATCGCACGGATAAGTCCGTAGGATGTTTTTGAGGTTGTATGCATATTTGGTTTGGAGCCCCGAGGGCTCGGGTGAGTTTTGGATATACGTCGGAGTGCATTTTAAACTTTAAAAAAATCTGGTGTGAACAGGCCTGTAATGCGAAGCCTGGTTCGCAAATGCGAAATCGCAAATGCGAAGGCTGGTACGCAAATGCGAAACCAGCCCAGGCCTGACTATGTTCGCAAATGCGATATCATTCTTCGCAAATGCGAAGGGCTGCCTTCTGGCCAGGAATCGCAAATGCGAGGTGTTATATCGCATTTGCGACAATTTAATCGCAAATGCGCAAGTAGGTCATTTCTGAAGGGTTCGCAAATGCGAACCCTGATTCGCATTTCCCATATTTGGTTGGGGTTCGCAATTGCGAACCCTAGTTAGCAATTGCGACATCTACAACCTGCAATTTTTATACTTAGTCGATTTTAAGTTATTTTTCACCCCATTTTCAAAACACAACTCCTTTGGGTGTTTTTTCAAGAACAAGTTTCATCCCAAATCATTTGTAAGTCGATTTTTACTCAATTCTTTCAGTTATTAACATCATTTAACATATTTTCCACTTAAAATCAATGATTTTCATGGGTGAAATTGGGGTTTTTGGTAGAACCTAGGTTTTCTACAAAATTGGGGATTTGGACCTCAATTTGAGGTCCGATTTAAAAATAAATTATTTATTTAAGTTCGTAGGGGAATGGGTAACCGGGTTTTGGTTCGAACCTCGGGTTTTGACCACGTGGGCCCTGGGGAAATTTTGGAATTTTTCTAAAAAACTTTGGAAATTCATTTTATGAATTCAAATTGATTCATTTAATGTTTATTAAAGCAATTAAGTAATTTGTGGCTAGATTCGAGCGGATTGGAGGTGGAATCACGGGGTAAAGCCATAGTTGAGGCTTGAGTTGAGTTTAAGACTTTGAGGTAAGTGTTTGGTTTAACCCTAGCTTGAGGGAATATGAGTTGAGTCTTATTTGCTACTTGCTAAATGTCGAGTACGATGTATAGGCATGGTGACGAGTATCTATACATGGGTGTCTAGCATGACCATGAGTCCTTAATTGCGAATAGTTGGGATTTTGTTATATCTTCCATGCTTAATTGATGGCTTCTATGTGTTGTAAAGATCTTGCAAAAGAAATTTGTATCCTTTGAAATTCGTGGAGCGTTGGCTCGAGTTGAAATACAATTGTGAAGGTATATGAGATAAGTAAATCTTAGGAGCATTGGCTCGAGTGATAATGTAAACTATGAGATAAAAGTGAACGAAAGCTAAAGTGTTAATGATTCGTTCCATTGTCAGGAGGTTGTTGATTATTGAATATTTTCCCTTACCGGGACGTTGAGATTTTTGATGTTGTACCGTTGCTGGGTTTATAAATTGCTTATTTGTGTTCCCTTGTCGGGATTTCCATCATTGCTTATTTATTCCCTTGGCTTTGTTTGTGATTGTTGTTTGGGTGAGGAAGAGTGTTAAAGCATGAAGGGTGATACCATGCATTGTTTGATTATGGTAAGGAAAGAGTGTAAAGCACGAAGGGTGATGCCGTGCCATGTTCACTTATTATGCGAAAAGAGTATTAAAGTACGAAGGGTGATGTCCTGCCACACGATGTACCATTCCGTGCCGATTCTATAGATATATGTGAGGAATGAGAGTAAAAGCACGAAGGGTGATGCCGTGCACATGTTATTACTTGGTGAGTATGATAGTAAAAGCACGAAGGGTGATGTCATGCACTTGTTGATTTTTGTTTCATTACATACTATTGAGTTGTGTTGTTTTTCTTTGTTATTGGACAACTCTTATTTGGAAGTTTTCATACTCCCCACAGCATGCTTCCCCTCCCATATTGTTTACCTATTTTGTATTTCGATTCCGCTATATATATATGAAACTACACAAGTTTATGCGGTAGTCTGGTCTAGCCTCGTCACTACTTCGCTGGGGTTAGGCTAGACACTTACCAGTACATAGAGTCGGTTGTGCTGATACTACACTCTGTGCTATTTTGCACATATCCAGGTTTCGAGCAGCAGCAACAGTAGCAGCATTAGTCCGGGAGTAGGCCTTCAGTCCAGCGAGACCCGAGGTAGCTTTGCAGGCGTCCGCATGCCCGACGTCTCCCTTATCCTCTCTTTTAGTCTGTTATCTCATTATGTTCGATAAAAACAGTTTATGTTTTCTTTCAGACGTTGTATTTAGTGTTCTTAGCAGTTCATGAGTACAGTGACACCAGTCTTGGGTAGAGGATTTGTTGAATTCCGCTTTGCTATTCAGTTTTATTTAATACTAAGACTTCCGCTTATCATTGTGGAATTTCATTGTTTATTTATTATAGTCCAAGAATCGTTAAAAGGATTTGTATATTAATGAAAAAGTAATCAAGTTTGGCTTGCCTAGCTTCCACAAGTAGGCGCCATCACGACCCCCGAGGGTGGGAAATTCGGGTCGTGACAAAGACATAGCTAACGTTCAATAAGAAGAAGCTAATATTCATTTTGAAATCTCCAATCGATTACAAAGCTCCAAACTTGTATCTCTCATATTCAGCGAGTCCAAGAAGTACCTCGGTGCAGAAATCAGAGCAAGAAAAGATGAGGAAATCAGTACAAATAGAATAGTGCCAATCAACAACTCAACAACTTCAAACTCAACTTCCTTGAACCATTTTCAAACCCAGATCAACTAAGAAGTCTTTGAGGTGTTAAAATGACTCTAATAGTGTACCAAAATGTAATTCCAAAGCAGTTTTTCACCAGACCTAATGCAGAGAATTCTTCAGACTTTTTAGAGTCTGAGAGTGTCCCTGATGAATGAGGGGAGGGTCTTATTGTTACAACAGAAATCTGTCGTGTGCCCTCCAAGGCAAGGCAATGGGATTTCCCCAAAATACCATCACAGGGCATCTTTTAAAACTAATTTTTGTACAGCTGTCCCTTTCTTTCAGATATTTTCATTTTTCAACCTGTTTTTCTTAACAATTCTGGGCAACTGTCCATTTAGGAGGCTTCCCAATCAGTTATTAAAGATTATCCAGGTTAAACAATCCCCAAATTACCCCCTTAAGTTCCTAGTTATTCAATTAACCCCTGAAAGTCCTAGGCATTTACAAACCAAGGCAAATAATCTTATAACAAAAACCATTGGCAAACAGAATAAAAAAGGTATCAATTTCTAAAACCTAAATAGTAAGACATGAAATGAAATCAGAAATCAACCAATAATTGAACAACTTAAACTGACATTTAAGAAGAAACAAACAATGAATGCCCTATTTGAACCTTTGAAGCAATTAAGCCAGCCATCTAACAGGGAATCAAACGATACTAGCATGCTGATTTCAATTTCATTAAACACAAAATAAACTCAAATTGAAAACTGGAACCTTAATGACCTAATGGAAAACTCAAACATTAACGATTAAGCACAGAAGCTAATTAACAAACCTAAAATCAGAAACAAAAACAAAACCTAGCCAAAGAAATTGAACACTTGAACTCCGATGAAGATGCATAAATTAATTAGCCTTAGCACTACTGATTAAGCATGCAAACAGAAGAAAATCAAAAACCTAAACCTTCATTTAATGAAGAAAACAAAATATAAAGGAGAAAACAAAGTGATGTAGAAGAGACAAGGTGACGAAAACAAGAAGGATAAAAAATGGGAAGAGGAAATGAAAACAAATACCTATTGCATATGAGAACAAAAGTTTGCTGGTCCCTGATGATACAAGCTCTGGTTGTTGCGACCAAAATACTCACGCAATTGTACGTGATCGACAAGTAATATAGTAGTAAGTAAAGTATCGTTCCCACGAGGAATTGTGATCAACTTATCGACTGATG
>MU714247.1:77143-105024 GCA_026770625.1 Nicotiana glauca
TAAAAATCCCAGGGCCGCTTCTGCGATCGAAATCCGCTTATGCGGTGTCCACTTTTGGGGAAAGACTTCCGCTTCTGCGGAATATACAAGGCCCCCTCAAGGACCACTTCTGCAACCCTATAGCCGCATCTGCGGAACCGCTCCTGCAGCTCCTTTTCTGCAGATGCGGAAATATCAGAAGCCAGAAGATCAGACCTGCTGCATGCTTCCAAAATTCCTGTTTAACCATCCGAAATCACCCCGAGGCTCTCGGGACCTAAACCAAAAGCACCAACACATCCTAAAACCTTATTCAAACTTGTTCCAATCCCCAAAACACATCAAACAATGCTAAAACCATTAAATCACATCGAATTCAAGCCTAAGTTCAACCAAAACTTCCGAAACTCACATTCGATCGAAAACCCGACCAAACGATGCCCGAATGACCTAAAATTTTAACACATATCCAAAATCACCTAACGAAGCTACAGCAACTCCCGGAATTCCATTCCGACCCTCGGATCAAAATCTCACCTATCAATCGGAATCCGCCAAAATTCAAACTTCGCCAATTCAAGCCTAATTCTACACCGGACCTCCAAATTCAATTCTGATCACACTCCTAAGTCACAAATCATCCCCTGAAGCTAACCGAACCACTGGAACTCACATCCGAGCCTTCTAACTATATAGTCAACTTCGTTGACTTTTCCAAAACAAGCTTCCTTCTAAGAGGCTAAGTGCCTCATTTCCAACTAAAAGCAATCCAACTCTATCCAATCAACTCAGATACTGATATTAAATCATAGAGAAACATAATATGGGGGAAACGGGGCGGTAACTCACGTGACAACAGGGCCGGGTCGTCACATCCTCCCCAACTAAAACAAACGCTCGTCCTCGAGCGGGTCGAGAAACATACCGGAGCCTCAAATAGGTGGGGATATCTACTCCGCATCTCCTGCTCGGTCTCCCAAGTAGCCTCCTCCACGGGCCGAGCTCTCCATTGCACCTTCACTGAAGCAATATCCTTGGACCTCAACTTTCGAACCTGTTGACCCAGAATAGCCACCGGCTCCACATCATATGACATATCATCATCCAACTAAACCGTGCTGAAGTCCAACACATGAGACGGGTCCCCAACATACTTTCGGAGCATAGATACATGGAATACCGGATGCACACTAGACAAGTTGGGTGGCAAAACAAGCTCATATGCCACACCTCCAATCCTCCTGGGTATCTCAAAAGGCCCAATAAACCTCGGGTTCAGCTTCCCTTTCTTCCTGAACTGCATAACACCCTTCATGGGCGAAATCTTCAATAAGACCTTCTCGCCTACCATATATGACACATCACGAACCTTCCGATCCGCATAACTCTTCTGGCGCGACTGTGCTGTACGAAGCCTCTCCTGGATCAAATTTACCTTCTCTAAAGCATTCTAAACCATCTCAGTCCCCAACAATCTAGCCTCACCGGGCTCGAACCATCCAACAGGAGATCTACACCGCCTACCATACAACGCCTCATACGGGGCCATCTGAATGATCGACCGATAACTGTTATTGTAGGCAAACTCTGCAATCGGCAAAAACTCATCCCATGAACCTCCAAAATCAATAACACAGGCACGCAACATGTCCACCAAAATCTGAATAGTGCGCTCGGACTGCCCGTCCGTCTGAGGATGGAATGCTGTGCTCAACTCCACCTGCATACCCAGCTCCTGCTGAAATACCCTCCAGAAGAAGTGAACTGAGTACCTCTATCCGAGATAGTAGACACTGGAACTCCATGTAACCTGACAATCTCCCGAATAAAGATCCCTGCCAGCATCTCCGAAGAGTAAGTAGTACATACTGGAATGAAGTGCGCGGACTTGGTCAGCCGATCCACAATCACCCAAACTGAATCAAACTTACTCAAAGTTCGAGGGAGACCAATCACAAAATCCATAGTAATCCTCTCCCATTTCCACTCAGGAATAACCATACGCTGAAGAACATCGCCCGGTCTCTGATGCTCATACTTGACCTGCTGGCAGTTGAGACATCAAGCTACATAACTCACAATATCCTTCTTCATTCTCCTCCACCAGTAATGCTGTCTCAAGTCCTGATACATCTTTGCGGCACCCGGATGAATGGAGTACCGCGAGCTGTGGGCCTCCTCTAGTATCAACTTCCGAAGCCCATCCACATTGGGCACGCAAGTTCAACCCTGCATCCTCAACACACCGTCATAATCAATGATCACATCTCTGGAATCATCATGCTGAACTCTGTCCTTAAGGACAAGCAAATGTGGATCATCATATTGCGCTCTCTGATGCGGTCATACAAGGAGGACCGAGAAATAACGCGAGCCAACACCCAACTCGGCTCTAAAATATCTAATCTCACCATCCGATTGGCCAACGCCTGAACATCAACTGCAAAGGGCCTCTCCCCAACTGGAATATACGCCAAGCTGCCCGTACTAACCGCCTTCCAGCTCAAAGCATCGGCCACTACATTGGCCTTCCCTAGATGATACAATATGGTAATGTGATAATCCTTAAGCAACTCAAGCCACCTCCGCTGCCTCAAATTAAGATCTTTCTGTTTGAACAGATGCTGAAGGCTGCGAAGATCAGTATACACCTCACAAGAAATGCCATACAAGTAGTGCCTCCAAATCTTCAGATCATGGACTATAGCTGCTAACTCCATATCATGCACAGGGCAGTTCTTCTCATGGGGTTTCAACTAACGAGAAGCATATGCAATAACCCTACCCTCCTGCATCAGCACACACCCGATCCCGATTCTCGAGGCATCACAATACACAGTGTAGGATCCTGAAGCAGATGGCAATACCAATACTGGAGTCGTGGTCAAAGTTGTCTTGAGCTTCTGAAAGCTCTCCTCACACTCCTCGGACCACACAAATGGAGCACCCTTCTGAGTTAACTTGGTCAAGGGAGACGCAATAGAGGAAAATCCCTAAACAAACCGGTGATAATACCCTGCCAACCCAAGGAAACTACGAATCTCAGTGGCCGAGGTCGGTCTAGGCCAACTCTGCACCGCCTCTATCTTCTTTGAATCAACCTGAATACCATCAATGGACACCACGTGTCCCAAAAAAGCCACAAACCCAAGCCAGGACTCACACTTGGAGAACTTTGCATAAAGTTTCTCCTCCCTCAATATCTGCAATACTACTCTCAAATGCTGAGCATGCTCCTCCTGGCTACGAGAGTACACCAGGATGTCATCAATAAGCACAATCACAAATAAATCCAGATACGGCTGGAACATGTTGTTCATCAAATGCATGAACGCGGCTGGGGCATTAGTCAGCCCAAAATACATAACTAGAAACTCATAATGCCCATATCTCGTCCTGAAAGTTGTCTTCATAATATCAGAATCCCTAATCTTCAGCTGGTGATAGCCTGATCGAAGATCAATCTTCGAGAATACCCTCGCTCCCTGGAGCTGATCAAACAAGTCATCAATACGGGGTAGTGGATACTTATTCTTCACTGTCACCTTGTTCAGCTACCTGTAATCAATACACGTTCTCATTGTGCCATCTCTCTTCTTCACAAATAAGACCGGTGCACCCCACGGTGACACACTAGGACGAATAAATCCCTTATCTAGGAGTTCCTGAAGTTGCTCCTTCAACTCCTTCAACTCAGCTGGTGCCATACGATAGGGAGGAATAGATATAGGCCGAGTGCCCGGCACCAGATCAATATCGAAATCAATGTCCCTGTCCGGTGGCATGCCCGCCAGGTCCGCTGGAAACACATCTGGAAAATCCCTCACAACAGGAACAGAATCAAGGCTAGGAGTCTCAGCTCCAACATCTCTCACAAATGCCAAATATGATAAACATCCCTTCTCAACCATCCGTTGGGCCTTTAAGAAAGAGATTACCCTGCTGGGTATATAATCAGTCATACCACGCCACTCGATCCTCGAAATACCCAGCATAGCCAAAGTGACTGTCTTGGTATGACAGTCTAGAATAGCTGTCACGAAAATAGCCAATACATGTCCAAAATAATATCAAAATCTACCATGGTCAACAGCAACAAATCAACTCGGGTCTCCAGACCCCCAATAGTAACAAGACAGGATCGATATACATGGTCCACAATAATAGTATCGCCAATCGGGGTAGATACGTGCACAGGTAAAGCAAGACACCCTTGGGTCGTACCCAAATAATGAGCAAAGTATGAAGATACATAGGAATAAGTAGATCCGGGATCAAATAAAACTGAGGCATCCCTGTGGCAGACTGAAATAATACCTGTGATAACAGCATCCGAAGCAATAGCATCCGACTGGCCCTGAAGAGCATAGAATCAAGCCTGACCACCACCCGATCGGCCTCCCCCCCGGGGAAATGCCTAGCTGCCTGACCCTCACCCCTAGCTGGCAGGGCGGGTGATGAAGATACAGGGCTAGAAGATGAGGGCTAGTCCCTCTGCTGAGATGAACTGGATGCACGGCGAGACACTCCCTCCGCATATGCCCGAACTCACCACACTCATAGCAACTCCCGGGTGCTGGGAACTGGGAGTGATGGGAACCCCTCGCGCCAGAGTGGCTAGCTGATGTACTCGGCCGGGATGAACCCTGAAAAGATGGGGCATGAGACGAACTCTGCGCTAGAAATGCACTAAGAGATGGCTGAGAGCCCTGGTAACCCCGACCAGAAGATAACCCATGATACTCTGAGCGAGCTGACTGATGAGGCCTAAAAGAACGACCTCTGCTCTCCTGAACCTGGCCCCTAGACAGAGCACCACTGAAGCTACCTGATCCTCGAGGCCTCTTGGCCTCCCTCTCCTCTCTCTCCTGATGGTGAGCCGTCCTAATATCATGAGCAATATCCACTGCATCCTCAAAGGTATGGCTCAGGATCCTCTCTCGAGTCATTAGAATACGAATGGGATAAACGAGTCCGTCCACAAACCGTCTAATCTGCTCCTGATCAGTCAGGACCATCCATGGAGCATAACGAGCCAACTCTGAGAATCTCACCTCATACTGCATCACAGTCATATCTCCTTGACGAAGCCACTCAAACTTCCTAAGCAGCTCCTCTCTCTGCGACCGTGGTACCCACTTCTCCAGAAATATAGTGGAGAACTCCTGCCATGACAACGGCGCTGCACTTGCCGGCCTACGCCGCTCATATGCCTTCCACCATGCAAAGGCTGCTCCTGAGAACTGAAAGGTGGTAAATGATACCACGCTCGACTCCAAGATCCCTGCTGTCCGAAGCACACATCGACACTTGTCGAGAAAACACTGGGCATCCTTGCCCGGAATACCGCTGAAAGTAGGAGGTGAGAGCCTGCTGAACCTCTCAAGATGACGCTGCTCATCTTCTGGCATCAATGGAACACCGTCACCCTAAACCGGGGCAACTGGCTGAACTGGGGCAACCTGTTGAACTGGTGGCACCTCTGGTGTCTGCAAACCCTGCACTACCTGCTCAGGCGTGCGACCTGCGGGGGTCTGATGACCACCCGCGGTTTGAGAAGTAGCTGTGGCAGTAGTGGCCGAGACTGCCTGAGCCAGGCCAGTGCAAATCGATAGAATCTGAGCTAGGGCCTCCTGAAGACCCGGAATCACAATAGGCACAGCTGGTGCGTGAGCAGGTGCTGCTGGAGTCTCTACAGTTGGAGGTTGATCCTGAATGGGAGCAATTGGCGGGTCAACTGGTGCTGCCCCTGCTGTCTTGCCTCGATCACGACCACGGCCGCGTCCATGACCTCGAGGAGGTGGTACTGGTGGTCGTCCTCCACGTCCAGTAGCACGGGTTCTCGCCATCTGCGAGAGAATAGAATACATAAAGTTAGTTCTTGGATCAACAAAGTCGCACGACAAGAATTCAAGAATATGAAGTTTTTCCTAAAGGTTCTGCAGCCTCCTGAGGATAAGTACAGAAGTCTCCGTACCGATCCGCGAGACTCTACTAAACCGGCTCATGACTCATGAGACTTGGTAACCTAGGCTCTGATACCAACTTGTCACGACCCAAACCTCGGTCGTGATGGCGTCCAACACCTTGTTAGGCAAGCCTGACCTTTAGAACGTTTTCAAACACAAGTTTACAAAGCTTCTTATGAGTTATTAAATTTAAAAATACCAATTTAAGCAAAATCTCAGTCTGATAGTAATAAAGACTGTGCGGAAACCATAATAATATCAAAACAGTCCGTATCAGATCTGGCGTCACGAGTTAGAGCCTCTAGATATAACAGAGCAACATCCTATACATATGAAAGTCTAGATACAGAAGTAAAGAAAGATAAGAGGAGAAATCGGGTCCTGTAGACGCCAGGCAGCTACCTCGATGACTCCGACAGATGGGCTAGGCAGCAGCACCAAACTCAGTTATGCCTCCGGGATCCCTGTATCTGCACACAAGGTGCAGGGAGTAAAGTGAGTACTCCAACTCAGTGAGTAATAGCAATAAATAACAACTGAAAGTAAGAATTCTCGTAGAAACACTACTCAGTTCTATAACCAATTGTAAAGGCAGTAAACAACAGTTGAGCAGGGAAAACAGGTAAAAATCTCTCAAAAGTCTGGCAAATTACGAACACTGTTGCGGCGCGCGGACCGATCCAACAATAGTATATACTGCTGCGGCGTGCAGCCCAATCCAATAATAATATACACTACTGTGGTGCACAGCCCGATCTAATAATAATAGTCGACTGCGCTCACTAGGGGTGTGTGCAGACTCCGGAGGGGCTCCTACAGCCCAAGCACTATAATATTGCGGCGTGCAGTCTGATCCACATAGTATGTCACTGCGGCGGGCAGTTCGATCCATATAATATATCACTGCGGCGTGCAGTCCGATCCATATAATATATCACTGCGACGTGCAGTCCGATCCATATAACATACTACTGCGGCGTGCAGTCCGATCCATATATGTATATGTATATACTGCTGGGGCGTGCAACCCGATCACTATGGGGTCCTGGACCCCTCTCAATCAATATAGACTTGGCCTCTCGGGCCCACTCAGCTAAGACGGAGTTTTCAACCCTAGGTATTCCTCATTTAGAGTGCAAATTGCTAAGACTGGTTAATATTATGTTTTACAGTTAAGGATATGACTGAGAGTGTGTTTTCAACAGGTAAAGTGAGGTCAATTAGCTCAACATGCTCCCTAAGGGTTCTACAGATCGGCACAAGGCCCCAAACGTGGCAACTAGCCCCAAATATACGGATATAAGCTCAGTCTCAGTCAAAATACAGTAGAGTCATCAATCGGGACGGACCGAGTCCAAATCCCTAGCAGTAACATCACCACGCTCATCATACGGCATGTATCTTATCTCAACATAGCACCACATAGTGCAAACTCGGGGTTTCCAACCCTCAGTACATCATTTATAACCTTTACTCACCTCAAGCTGGCCGAAATCCTAGCTCGCCTTGCGCTTCCTTCGCAAATCAACCTCCCCGGGCATAGAATATGGCCAAAACCACAAGGAATACGTTATGATAAGCTAATAGGGCATAACCCAATTGAAAGAACTCGAAAAACACCCAAAAACACGAAATTGGCAAAACCCGAGCCCCAGGCCCACGTCTTGAAAAATTATAAAATTAACATCACCAGCTTCCTTATCTCGACACGAGTTCATACATACCAAATTCACAAAAATCGGAATCCATTTGACCCCTCAAATCACTAGTTTAAAATCTTTCAAATTTCAAGCCCTAACCTCCATTTTTAACCTTAATTCCCTTGGATTTTCGGTGTTAATCCATCTTTTTACACCATAATAACGTAATCTAAGACCAAGAATCCATACCTGATGAAAACTCTCGAAACCCTCTTAAAAATCGTCCAAAAATCGCCTAAGTCGGAAGCCCCAAATGTTTTCCCCTTCAAAATTCGTGAAGGGAACTTAATATTGTTCTGCCCAGTCATTTCCGCTTATGCGGTCCATGCACTGCACCTGCGGCTTCCGCTTTTGCGGTCAAAACACCGCTTATGCGATTCAACTTAAAAATCCCAGGGCCGCTTCTGCGATCGAAATCCGCTTATGCGGTGTCCGCTTTTGCGGAAAGACTTCCGCTTCTGTGGAATATACCAGGCCCCCTTAAGGACCACTTCTGCGACCCTATAGCCGCATCTGCGGAACCGCTCCTGCGGCTCCTTTTCCGCAGATGCAGAAATACCAGAATCCAGAAGATCAGACCTACTGCATGCTTCCAAAATTCCCGTTTAACCATCTGAAATCACCCCGAGGCCCCTGGGACCTCAACCAAAAGAACCAACACATCCTAAAACCTTATTCAAACTTGTTCCAATCCCCAAAATACGTCAAACAACGCTAAAACCATTAAATCACATCGAATTCAAGCCTAAGTTCAACCAAAACTTTCGAAACTCACATTCGATCAAAAATCCGACCAAACGATGTCCGAATGACCTGAAATTTTACACACATATCCAAAATCACCTAACGAAGCTACAGAAACTATTGGAATTACATTCCAACCCTCGGATCAAAATCTCACCTATCAACCGGAATCCGCAAAAATTCAAACTTCGCCAATTCAAGCCTAATTCTACACCGGACCTTCAAATTCAATTCTAATCGCACTCCTAAGTCACAAATCATCCCCCGAAGCTAACCGAACCACCAGAACTTGCATCCGAGCCCTCTAAGTATATAGTAAACTTCCGGTTAACTTTTTCAAAATAAGCTTCCTTCTAAGAGACTAAGTGCCGCATTTCCAACTAAAATCAATCCAACTCTACCCAATCAACTCAGATACTGATATTAAATCATAGAGAAACATAATATAGGGGAAACGAGGCGGTAACTCACGTGACGACGGGACGGTTCGTTACACTACACCCGGTTCAAGTTAAAACCTTAGAAAAGAACCATGGTCTAAAGAAAAATCAAGGGGGAATTGCTACACTACCTAAGAAAAATAAAAATAAAAATTGGTTTTTTTTTCTTAGAAATTTTTCTTTGACTTAGTCCCTCAAGAACCCCGTCGAAAGGGATCTGTCGTCGGGACGAGCCATTAACTAATGATTCCTACTTAACGCTAATCTATCCAAATTAGATAAAACAAAACAAAAGCAACATTCATATTATACAACTACACACATACAACGAAGTGCCCCACCCCACACTTAATAATGAAAACATGTCCCCATGGCTTAAAATATGAAATAGCAGTGAGGTAAAAGGGACTCCCCTGACGGCTCACTCCTGGTCAGAGATGGTGTCTGGTTTGATGTGGCATGCCCGCCCCAACGCTCTCAACCAGCCCATGAATTTCTTTTCCGACTTATCTTGTCGGTTAGCTATTGCATACACTCAGGTGTACAAACCAGCCATATCCTACTCCAGAGCAGTGAAACGAGACACCCGGGTGGCTCCTGAAGATGTTGCGGCCCCAGATGGACCTGCAACTGTCACATTTTGCTCCTGAACCTGTGGTGCGGCTTCCACGTTCTCTTCAGTAGCCTCCTCATCATCAGAATCATCAAAACTACTGCTCGCCGCTTCTGCTACTACTTCCATCTCCTTACCCGTTGTCACCTTATCAACCCGGAACTTACCCTCCTTTTTGACCAATCCATCCACAGCTAGATTTTCAGGCACCTGAGCTGCCCTGCACAGTTGAGTCACTAAGGAAGGGAAAAAGAAACCATACCTTTTGACTTGGCTGCGGACGAATATTTCTTCATGCATAACCTTGGCCACATCGAAGTCGTGACCATTCAGAAAGCACCATATCAGAGCAGCTCTGGGTCCATTGACCTCTGTAGTATTATAAGATGGGATTAGGCGGTTGTTTATAAGGTGCAGCCAGCACTTTCCTTCAAAGGTGAGTGTTGAGGAGTGGAGTTTCTCCCCATAGTCCATCCAAACCACATCTTTTCCGGGCACACAAATTGTCTCAAAGAATCATGCCCGTTTTTCATTGGTGGGGGTACGGCCGTACTCGTAGAAGTCATCATGAGCAGCCGGAGGTGGGGGTAGTTGGTAGGCCACCCGTATTGCCTCAACAGAAGCAGTCACCGCCCTTCGATGCAACGTGACCACTTTGTTAACATGCTCTGGTACATTGCATAAAACTCCTGCACAATCATAGCATTGCCATCACCGGGCTCATTGTTGAAGGTTTGTAGCCCTCGTCTCAATAAATCATTGTACATGTGCGGGTAGTGGCGCTGGAGCTGTCCAATATGAATATCCCTTTCCGGAATTGGCTTTTTACGAGCCTTTTCAGCAAAGCGGTCTTGTTCTTTGGCCGAAACAAACCTGGTAGCATCAAAGGGACGTGCATGTGCAGCCCCTCTTGACCTAGACGAACTAGCCTGGCTGCGCGATGAGGCCCCTGTGGCGTGTCGTTTCTTAGATGGATTCATGATATCTGCAAAACGGGACACATTAGCTCAACCCAATCAACATTTTGTGACACGATATGGCTACTCAAACTTCACACGCATATGTGGTCACAAAATTACATAATCACATTCAATGGGGCCTTTCCACAAACACTTTGTGGTTATTATTATTGAAGGTTAGAACAATAATCTACCACAAAATTTCACCAAAATCACAAATCAAGGGGAATTCCATCCCACACTTATCATTCACCAACACCACAGCACATTTCACTAATTTCTCTACACAAAACCAAAGAACAACTACTACAACAATGGCATTTAAATATACAAAAAAATAATCTGAAAAATAAAAAGAGAAAAAGAGAAGAAAAAGAAACTAGGGATCATACCTATAATGGGGGATGATGGTGAGAAGAGAAATTAGTTGGAGAAGAAGATGGGTGAGCTTGGGAGGCAAAGAAATCGGGAATTTTGGTGATGGAGGAAGGGTTTGGTGATGTTTGTTTGGGGGGAGTAGAAGAGGGGTTGGGAAGTAGAAGAGGAATTCGATGGGGAATATTAGAATAAAGAGGGGATGGGGGGGGGGGGAAATTAAAACCCTAACAAAATAGAAGAAGAGAAAAAAAAACTTAACTACTAAAAATACGGGCGACAATTTGACGGAACTAGCGCGCCCAGGTGCGCGGTCGCGCTAGTTCTAGCGCGGCCAAGCTAGAAACCTGGAAAGATTAGCGCGCCCAGATTCGTGGTCATATGCGCAACCGCCCTAGTAGCGTTTATATGCGCGCCCAAATGTGCGGTCCAGGCAGAACTCGTGCAAATTAGCGCACCCAGATGCGCAGGCGCACACCTGGGCAAAAAAAAATTTCTTCATTTTTCACCTGTTTTCACCTCGTTCGATGACCTTAGTACTTGCCCATTGTCACCTGAATTGATTAGCACTTCCTAAAACACAAAATCAACACTAATACTATCGTTGGATTGCCTCCCAAACAGCACCTTATTTAACGTCGTGGAACGATTCAACACGTTCTCAAGCATCCGTCAAATCTACCGAGGTCTTGTGACGTGCAATGTCACCACCCCAGTAATGTTTTATCCTCTCACCATTTACCAAGAACGTACCTATTGAACTCATATCCCTCAACTTCATGGAGCCATGAGGCTTCACACTCACCGCAACAAAAGGGCCTGACCAACGAGATTTAAGCTTTCTGGGAAAAAGCTTCAATCTCGAGTTGAATAAAAGAACTTCTTGCCCTGGCTCAAACTCTCGATGGTGGATGTGCTTGTCGTGCCACCTTTTTGTCTTTTATTTATAAAACTTTGCATTTTCGTAAGTGTGCAACCGAAATTCATCAAGCTCGTTGATTTGCAGCAATCTCTTCTCACCAGCTAAGTCTCCATCTATATTCAGCTTTTAATGGCCCAATACGCCTTGTGTTCAAGCTCGACAGGCAAGTGACATGCCTTCCCATAAACCAATTTGTACAGAGAAGCACCTATGGGAGTTTTGTATGTAGTGTGATATGCCCACAATACGTTGTCTAGCTTGCCGGCCTAGTCTTTTCTATTTCCACTCACTGTTTTCCCAAGAATCTGCTTCACCTCTCTATTCGATACTTCCACTTGACCACTTGTTTGGGGGTGGTATGCGGTGGACACCTTGTGCTTGACTCCATACTTTTCAAGGACATTATTCAGCAATTTGTTGCAGAAGTGCGTACCTCCATCACTGATCAACACTCTTGGAGTTCCAAAGAGTGTGAAGATATGCTTCTTGAAAAAAGCTTACCACAACCTTTGCATCATTACTGGGAAGAGAAATGGCCTCCATCCACTTTGAAACATAGTTGACTACCACCAAGATGTATATATGACCATTGGAGTGTGGAAACGGTCCCATGAAATCGATCCCCCACACATCAAAGAGCTCCACTACCAGAATTTTTTGTAGCGGCATCTCGTGCCTCTTTGTGATCGTTCCGGTTCTTTGGCACCTGTCACACATTTTAACAAAGGCATGTGCATCTTTAAACAATTTTGGCCAATAGAAACCTGATTGTAGAATTTTCTGGGTGGTCTTATCACCACCATGGTGACCTCCATATGGTGAAGCGTGACAATTATGAAGTATGGCATTCATCTCCTCCTCAGGAAAACATCTCCACACCAACTGATCTGCACAGAGCCTGTATAAGAATGGCTCATCCCACATGTAGAGCCTCACATCATGTAAAAATTTTCTTCTTTGATCGGCTGTGAAATCTGGTGGAGTCACCCCACTTGCAATAAAATTCACATAATCAGCATACCACGCGGTTTCATCTGACACGATGGCTAGTAATTGTTCATCAGGAAATGTTTCTTTGATTAATTCCCCTTTAGTTACATGGCCTCGATTTTCCAACCTGGATAAGTGATCTGCAACCTGATTCTCTGTTCCCTTTCGATCTCGGATTTCCAAGTCAAACTCCTGCAAAAGAAGAACCCATCATATTAGTCTTAGCTTGGCGTCTTTCTTTGCAAATAAATACCTGATAGCTGAATGATCCGTGTAGACTATGACTTTGCTCCCTACTAGATAAGACCTGAACTTATCAAATACCCATACTACCGCAAGTAACTCTTTTTTAGTAACAGTGTAATTCATTTGGGCTGGATTGAGAGTTTCGCTCGCGTAATGAATATAGTAAAAGATTTTCTCCTTGCGCTGCCCCAAAACAGCTCCAATGGCTATGTCACTTGCGTCATACATCAATTTAAATGGAAGTTTCCAATCATGAGCAATGATAACTAGTGCAGTAACTAATCTTCTTTTCAGTTCATCAAATGCTTTCAGGCAAGCATCATCAAACTTGAAGGATTCTCAAGAAGCCTGCACAACGGAGATGAAATTTTCGAAATTTTTTTTAATGAAACGACGATAAAAACATGCATGACCCAAGAAACTGCGAATGCCTCTAACTGATTTTGGTGGAGGTAATTTTTCAATTGCTTCCACCTTTGCTTTATCCACATGCAATCCATTCTTGGACACTTTGTGCCCTAAGACAATACCTTCTCTTACCATGAAATGGCATTTTTCCCAATTCAATACCAAATTTGTTTCTTCACACCTAGCAAGTACCTTATCAAGATTCATTAAACAATCATCAAAAGAACAACCAAATTTCAATCATATCAGTAAAAATAACCATCATACACCTTTGAAAAGTCGCAGGTGCATTACAAAGACCAATTGGCATTCTTTTAAATGCATATGTCCCATAGGGACATGTAAATGTGGTTTTCTCTTGGTCCTCTAGGGCTATAACAATATGATTATATCCCGAATATCCATCCAAAAAGAAGTAATATTCCTGTCCAGCTAATGTATCAAGCATTTGGTCAATAAAGGGGAAAGGAAAATGGTCTTTTCGAGTGGAATTATTCAATTTCCTATAATCTATGAAAATCCTCCACCCAGTAACCGTTCGAATGGGAATTAGATCATTGTTTTCATTTCTGACTACAGTCATTACCCCTTTCTTTGGAACACATTAGACTGGACTTACCCATTTTCTATCAGAGATAGGGAATACAATACTTGCATCAAGCCATTTAATCACCTCTTTTCTTACCACCTCTTTCATGTTGGGATTTAGGCGGTATTGTTGTTCGATGCTTGGCTTGTGTCCTTCCTCCATGAAAATTTTATGCATGCAAAAAGCTGGACTAATACCTCTTATGTCAGACATTGTCCATCTAATTGCTCTTTTATGCTGATGAAGTACTCTCAGCAATTTTTTTTTCTGCAATTCAGACAAGTCAGAAGAAATAATAACAGGTAATGTATTAGAACTACCCAAATAAGCATAATGAAGGTGAGAAGGTAAAGACTTTAGTTCCAATTTTGGAGCTTCTTCAATTGATGGCTTCGGAGGAGGGCCATTTGGCCTGTTCAAAAGTTCAAAGGGATTTAATCCTTTTAGATATTCACATGATGTATTCATAATATGTTTCATTTCTTTAACCACATCATCAATCTCCAAACTATCAAACAACACAATTGCCTTCTCTAAAGAATCCTTCAAATATACACTTGGGGCAATAAGTTGCTCATCCATTTCCATGACAGATATCATAGACAATTCTTCATAATGGCGAGGAAGTTGAATTGACTTGTATACATTAAAATAAGCTTCCTCGTTGTCAACTCTCATGATCATTTTTCCTTCTCTTACTTTAATTATAGCATCACATGTGGCCAAGAGAGGTCTTCCTAATATAATAGGAACTTTTTCATCAGCTTCAAAATCCAAGATAATGATATCAGCCAGGAAAATAAATTTTCCAATTTTCAGCAGCACACCTTCAATCACTCCTTCCGGGTAAGCTGTGGATCTGTCTGCTAGTTGCAATATCACACTGGTGGGTTTTGGATCTCCCAAACCCAATTGCTTAAAGACAAAGGCATCAAATTTATGCTTGCTCTCAAATCACAAAGTGCATGGCCTACATCAGTATTACCTATTTTCACAGGGATAGTAAAACTGCCCGGATCCTTAAGCTTTTGAGGAAGCTTATTTTGGACCCTTGACGTGCACTCCTCAGTAAGTGCAACTGTTTCAAATTCAGTCAATCTCCTTTTGTTAGCCATAATTTGGAATTTCACGAATCACATCTACCAACGGAATATTCAATTGAATCTGACTCAACATAGTGAGAAATTTGTTGAACATGCGACCATCATTCTTCTTCTGCAATCTTTGTGGAAAAGGCGGTGGTGGTCTTGGAACATTTACAGGAGCTGAAATTGCATCATCTCTCTTTGCTTCCTGTGCTGCTTTAGGAATTAATTCACCTTCAGGTATATGCTTGTCTTTTTTCTTCTTTGGAACTTCTTCTAATTCCCTTCCTGTTCTAAGTGTAATTGCACTCACTTGAGGATTTTTTTCTGTATCACTTGGAAGAGCACCTGCAGGCCTAGTGTTTTGATTTGCAGCCAGCTGTCCCATTTTCCTTTCAAGATTTCTGAAGTCAGTTCTGAGTTGTTGATTGTCTTGCAACAATTTCTTCAACAAATCATTTGTACTTTCTTCTACTTGCTACGGTGGCCTTTGAGGTTGATTAAAATTTCCTTGGGGTCTATATTGATTTTGATTTGATTGATTTCCACCCCAAGAGAAATTAGGATGAATCCTCCAATTTGGATTGTAAGTGTTACCATGTTGTGCTTGTTGGTTCATCGGACCTCTGCTTTATTGCCCCACATAATAAATAGATTCAGGATTTGTGGGGCACATATCATTTGTGTGATTGTCACCACACATTTCAAAATGAATAGACATTTGTTAAACATGTTATGTTTGTACCATTGTCATTCTACTCATTTGATTTGCCAATTTTGCTATATCTGCTCTCATGGCGGAAATGTCATCAAGTTCAAGTACCCCTGCTTTCTGTTTCAATGCTCTCCTTAGTTCTCCCTCACCTTGCCAATTATGATCATTAGAGGTAAAGTTATTTAGCAGAAGTTGTATTTCACTATATGGTCTCACCATGCAACTACCTCTACAAGCTAAATCAAGATTCATCTTTGAAGTCTCATCTAATCCATCAACAAAAGTATGGCCCAAAATCTCATCAGTCTGACAATGATGTGGACAGTCTCGGAGTAGTTTCTTATATCTTTCCCAGGCTTGGCGAATAGTCTCACCCTCCCGTTGTTGAAACCCAAGAATCTGGTTCCGCAAAGACTTTGTCTTTTTAGTGGGGAAAAACTTGATTAAAAATTTCTTTGCTAAATCATCCCAAGTATGGATTGAATTAGCACGCTCCTTCTGTAACCATTCTCTAGCTTCCCCCAACAATGAAAAAGGAAACAAGTCTAGCCTGACATAGTCCTTGGAAATATTTGGATAGTTGTAAGTATCCATTATTTCCAAAAAATTCCGAATGTGCCTCTGTGGGTCTTCATGAGATAGACCTACATATTGCCCAGTGGACTGGATCAGCTGCACCATGTACTGTTTAAGCTCAAAGTGACCAGTGATATCAGGCTTCACAATCGCCTGAGTCATATTAGCAAGGTTTGGCCTTGCAGCTTCTATCACCGGATGCTCTCGGTTACTTGCCATCACTGTTAGCTGTGGCTAAACTAGAATGTCCAACTCTTTTTCTGTTTTGTATCTAGCTTCCAACTCTTTCCTCGCTCAATGAAGTGTTCTTTGAATTTCAGGATCAAGAGGAAAGAGATTGTTTTTGCTTCTACTCCTCCGCATTCAAGAGAAGAGCATGTACAACACAAACAAAGTAAACTGAAAATTAATGCTCAGTAAAGTAGTTAATTTCAAAATTCCCTGGCAGCGGCGCCAAAAACTTGTTGCGACCAAACACTCGTGCAAGTGTACGCGATCGACAAGTAATATAGTAGTAAGTAAAGTATCGTTCCCACGAGGAATTGCGATCAACTTATCAACTGATGCAGACTCAAACAATTATCAATTCAAGGTGATTTATCTCAAAATACATAAATAATCAATTTACAATTTACTTAGTAATTAAATACTAATACAACACAAAATTACTACGACAATTATACAATATTTTGATAATATTTCATGGGCTTGCTAGAGATCATACTACTTTCTTAGCTTACGATTGATTTATTGAATTATCTGGGTTATTGATTATAGGGTTGATAATACCCATAAGAATCTGTCGAATTCTTATGATCCTATTCAAGTTAAATTAATATCTATATGTCTATGGTATTAATATTAATAAGAATGCATTTACAATTCCTGTTTTTAGACCAAACAAGGAAATTAAGTATATATCTATCTTAATCGCGAATCTTTCACCCGATGCCTAAGATTCAGATCTTATTCTATTTGATTCTATTTGCAATCAAGAATTTCCTTTTGCAAGTTTAACTCAGATTCATAAATAGTATTTCACTATTAGGTACACAGTAAAATAATTAAAAGCAAAATCAAATAAACAACCCATAACAATAAATTCAAGATCTTCAATCTAAGCTTCAAATAACAAGATCATCTAACACCCATGACCCCAGAATATTTTGGGTTCTTAGCTACACATATTTATACAAATATGAACCACAAAAGTCTTGATCATAATATAAGTAAATACTAAGAGAAAGTTTAGAAGAACTCTTTGAATCCTTGCTCCAAGTTGATGTTCCTCCTTTTCCAAGATGAGTCTCCTCCCCTTTCTCTCTCTAAAAATCAGCATATCAATCATTGAGCTAGCTTGTCCGTTTATGGTTTTAGTGGAGCTACCCCCAGACTTCTAATTTTTCCCCTGACAAATAATTTTCGGAACTTGGACTAGCACGGTCACACACCTGGGCGCGCTAGTTGAAATGTTTTCTGTTTCGGGCGCGCTAATATTAGCGCGGCCGCGCACCTGGGCACGCTAGCTCAGGTCTTCCATTTCTTGATTTTCTTCCTCGTCTTCGTGCGTACTCAGCTCCGAGGGGTCATTCTTGCTCATAAATCATTCCAGTAGCCTCTTGAAAGCATCACATAAGCTCCTAATCCTGCAATGTATACAATTCACAATTAGAGCCTATTTTCATCAATTAACCATATTATGACATTGGAATATAATCAAGCGGGAGCATAAACAATAGCTAAATTACCTAGATTTAGCCTATTATCACTGGTGAACCTTAAAATAGGCCGAAATTGGTACTAATCAATTGTTCTTGATAACAACAATCAAATGGCACAAATTCTGACCCTAAATCAACCCCAAATCCTCTTAAACTCAGAAGGACAGAAAATTAGAGCTTTCAATTTCTTCTTCAAATCAGATTCCAAATTGGGACAAATGGGTGGGGTTTTTGGGAAGGTGATGGTAGTTTAGTGTTCAGAGGAGTGTGAAGAATGCGGGGTGTGATTTTTGGGTGTTTGGTTGAATTAGGGTTTTTGGGGTATTGGTGTAGTTCTAGGATTCGAACATCTGGGCAGGGATTTGAGGGAAGCGACTTGGATATTTTGAAAGAGGAGGTGACGGGGAGTCTAGGGTGTTAAATTGGTGGTGATTGGGTGGCGTCGCCGCCAGCGTAGGGTTTCAAGGCGGCATCTCTAGGGTTTCGAAAGTTGGAGACGAAGATGGGAGAGAGAGGATCTGAGGGGGGTAGGACTAGGTTCGGATAGTTAAATACTCTAAGGGTTCCGAGATCCGGTCTGTTGGATCTTATTGATCCAACGGTTAAGATAGGGAGGCCAAAACGGTGTCGTTTTATTTAAAGAGAGGGTTTGGACCGGAATGTAGATTGGGTTTGGGCCTGGTTGGATGGGTCTGGGGGGATATTAATTGGGCTGATTGAATTGGCTTTAACAACCCTTTTAATCTCTTTTCCCCTTTTCTTTTTAATTTTTAATTTTCTTTTCCTTTTCAAATTATTAAAATCTAAATTAATTTTTAAACTAGATTAACTTACCAAATTAGACTAATTACCCAACATAATATTTACAACAATTAATTAATTCCCAAATTAAAAGAAAACTACAAAACTCAAAGCTAAAAAAATGCAAAATGAGTCATTTTTTGTGATTTTTCTATTTTTGTCAAACAAATTAATTTATTAAATAATCTAAAATATAAAATTAAGTCCTACATGTAAATGCAATGTATTTTTATATTTTCATGAATTAGGAAAAATTAAACATGCACAGAAAAATGCAAACAATTAACAAAATGCTACAAAAATCTACGAAATTGCCAATAATGGGAAAAATCTATTTTTCTTGAATTTATGGGAGTAATTCACATAGGGCAAAAATCACGTGCTCACAGCTGCCCCTCTTTACCCTGAAACACGTAGAGTTTTCGCGCAATGATAAAGTAAACAGATACGAGCAAATTTTGCCCGTTTACATACTCCGTGGAAAGCAGTTTTGAAGGATTTGACCGAACACTACTTCTGAGGTTGACTACATATCTTTGGCTATAAAGAAATCAGGTTAGTGTAGTTCGGGAAGTTTTGGTAGCTGGGACTACCAGGAAGTTGTGATTTTATTGTGGCTGTTATTGCTACTGCTTACTCAACTCCTTATTACATCAAGACAAAATAAAAGAAGCTAGACTAAACTATGATATATGAATTACAAGAATCCTATCTTTACTTCTTCAAACTTGATCTTGTAGTTTCCGCTGCTCTGTTGACTTGTACTCTCCAAGTGAGATTCATTTGTTGCTATCTTGAATTGTATTCTGAGGTGCTTTCCCTTTATTTTTCAGGCGGGCACCTGATTGCTGAACTGGAATCATCTTCCTTCGAACGTTGCTGCTTTTCCTCTTTTCTCCAGGTGGGATCCTGATTAACAACACTCGAATTGATGCTTTCCTTTGTTCTTCAGGTGGGATCCTAATTACCAACACTTGAATTGTTGCTTACCTTCATTCTCCAGGCGTGTTCCTGATTACCAACACTTGAATTGTTGCTTCCCTTCATTCTCCGGGCGGCTCCTGATACCAACACTTGCACTGCTTCCCTTCGTTCTTCAGGTGGGCTCCTGATTACCAACACTTGAATTGATGCTTCCCTTCGTTCTTTAGGTGGGCTCCTGATTACCAACACTTGAACTGCTTCTTCCCTTCGTTCTCCAGGCGGGCTCCTGATTACTAGCACTTGAACTGCTTCCCTTCGTTCTCCAGGTCGGCTCCTGATTACCAATACTTGAATTGCTGCTTCCCTTCATTCTTCAGGTGGGCTCCTGATTACCAAAACTTGAATTGTTGCTTCCCTTCGTTCTCCAGGCAGGCTTCTGATTAACAACACTTGAACTGTTGCTTCCCTTCGTTCTCCAGGCGGGCTCCTAATTACCGACACTTGAATTTTTGCTTCCCTTCGTTCTCCAGGTGGGCTCCTGATTAACAACACTTGAACTGTTGCTTCCCTTCGTTCTCCAGGCGGGCTCCTGATTACCAACACGAACTGAATCCTCTGAAACTGCTACTTTTCTTTGAACCTGATTACAACAAAACAGACGAACAAAAGAATTTTTTCTGCCCCAATTTGATATTGGGAGCATCTGTGAGTAGAACAAATTCTAAACTAAATTCCTTTATCCTGAAAATTTCAAACCAAACCTTATCTCAAAAGTGAAAAGCTTAGATGCCAAATTACATTTCCCAAATGTAGTCCTCTAGTCAGATCTTGTCATTTGTGAGGGTCTCAAAACTTACCAAATCTTGTCATCCAGGGAGGTACTGGAATTCACTACCAAGCTTGTCTAGTACCTGCTTTCCTCACGAAGGGTTTCTCCGGAACAAACAAAATTTCCTGTCCCTGTTTCAATCAAAGAAAACTTGTGAATTTAAACATGGTGGCTGGTTTGTGGCCTTGAACTTTCAGGGAAATTTCTCCTTCACTCCCATTGTAACTTTGGTTTTAACTCGAAAGACCTTTCCAGTTTATTAACTGACCACTTTTATCCACCACCTTTATCATAGAGAATACCTTTGATCCGTTCAAAACCAATACCGATTATCTGTTGCATTGTGCTCTTACTGATGTATACTAATCCTTTGTGTTTCACATGAATCCCAAAGCACGTTAATTTCCACCCACTCAATGCGCATTCTGTTCTTTCCTGACTTAAAAGACTGGCCTTGGCCTTGAGGTCTATTGCTCCTTCACTTTCCATGATAACTTTGATTTCCGCTTGGAAGAACTTGCTTGTAACTAGTTAACCACTTTCTTTGTCAATCTTATCACAGAAAATACCTTTGATCTGTTCCAACCCAACACCAACTATCTGTTTCATTGTTCATGAATTGATATATACCAAACCTTTGTATTTCACATGAATCCCAAAGCATGTTGATTGTTACCAACTTAGTGTGCTTGCTATTTTTTCCTGACTTATGACACTTTGATGTGCTAGCCAGATCCCGTTTTGTACAATTGGAAAGCTGGTGGCAAATTTTAAAGTCATTTCTCACTTGTTCTGATCAAACAGACTCATGAAGAGGAAGTAAACAGGACAAAAGGAATAGAGTAAAGGACAATGGAAAGAGATTATTCCTAACAAGAAAACTACAAAGTAGAAACTTATCAGATGTGGATACCAACTCTAATTACCATGACATGCACCTTTGGATTAAGTGGCCTAATCTGTCAAACTAGTCTGATGTTCAACTCTTGTTGTACCTCTAAAACGTGAAACTGGGCTTCAATGCTCCGATTATCTAATCTGATTCACGATCCTTATCCAACTTGTGGTACTCAAAGAGTTTTCACCATCAAACCTCTCGCATTTTGTTTTTTTATCAACTCACCATCACCTTATGGTGCCTATGAAGGTTTTCACCAATAAGACTCTCTCATTTTGTTCTTTTCTTCTTATTTCCTCTAATTCGGCAGATGGCAAGGCATGAACCATGGTAAAAATATCATGTGCTCCTGGCATGGCTAACTCGACACTCTCAAAGATTATCTGGGATATCTTTTTGGACTGTAATGTGGCTTTTAGACAGGGTTAGAAAGAAAGGATATCATAAAGGCTCAAAATAACTAAGATAACGGGGTTAATTTATTTACAACTTTTGGAATCCATTCTAAAAACTTTGCCCCAATTTCTAAAACAAAGGAACTTGATTCTTTTTTTTTCCTTTTATTTTGATGGAGTTACTAAGAAAGACCACCCCACTCTCGACTTCGTGGGATTATGAAATTTTTTATTATTTTTTTCGTTATGACCGAACGCTAAGGCTGCCCACATATCTTGTGGTAACAAGAATCAGGTCAAACGTAGTTCACAAGACTACTTTTGTTGTTGCTATTTTTCTTTTTCTTTTATTTTCCTCTTTTTTATTTTCTTTCTTTTCCCTTTTTTTCTTTTCCTCTTTTTTATCTCTTTTTTTTTTTAATTTTCCTTTTGGTATGAACCTTTTAAAATAAACCTATTGGGATATAAACCTTTTTTTTCTTTTTTTATGACTCTAACTTGATTCCAAAAGAGGGGAGGTCAAAGAAATCAGTACAGGCTCAAAAGGGTATCAAATGTTATAAGTGTTTGGGTAGCTGAAGGAGGGCCGCCCAATCCCCGAAAATGCCAAGTACAGCACATGCAACTTGAAATGAAAATTGAAGATCATGCACAATATTTCTTTTGCGGCTTCAACATTGATATTACTGATATGCCTTCCATTTTTCTTTAGCGCCTTGTCAAGTACAGAACCCTCATTGGGTGATTCCCTTTTCACACCAGTTATCGTCTATCAACTCGGAGAAAACTTCATTGACTTTACCCTGTAACTTTAGGTGCACTTGAACTCAAAGTTGCTTGCTTTAAATCATCCGGGATGTACTCTTCTTTTGACGAATTCTTGTTACCTTATTAACTTCCCCAAATTATCTGCCCCAGTTTCACACAGTTCGGGCTTCAAATGATCTCAAAATATCCAAATATGTACTTGTTTCCCTCAAATGTCCCTATCATCTTCAAAGTAATTTTATTGCTTCATGATTAAACTAACCTTTAAGACCAGGCCTAGTATTATGTATGCATGTCATGTCACCAGAACCAGCATGAAGAGAACTATAAAAGGACAAGAGAACTAAACAGAAATGACTTAAAATAACAGAAAATAGAAAATTACATTAGACAAATGGTGAAAGGGTTTGAACAACAACAAAAGCACTAAACTGGGGTTATAACCATGGAACAAACCTAGACAGCACTAAATGAGTTACTACAACAAAACAAACTAGGCAAAATAAAAGGATAGAAGGGTTTGAACCACAAGACAATATCCGGATTACAACCCTGAAATAACCGGACAACAGAAATGACAACAAAATAAACCACCAAGACTCCTCCCTGGCTACCCAAGAAAGGAGCATCTTTACAATCACCAAGCTCAACATCTTATCCACTGGCTTCTGTATCAACAATACTGGGACCTTCACAAGTCTTCATCACATTGTTCTTAACAAATTGCTTTTAGGTTCCCTTTGCCTACTCATTCTTAAGATCAAACTCTGATAGCGCTGAAAGCTTTGCAGCACGTGGACCTCCGAGGATCTCAGAAGAATTCTCATATTCCTTTTCAAAACAAATCATACCCACCATATGCATCTCATTACGAACAGCCGATGGACTTTGGCTAGTGTCTGCTGCCTCTGGATTTTGCACAACAATGTCACCAGTATCAATAAGCTTTTGAATAGCATTTTTCAGGTGCCAACACTTTTCTGTACTGTGACCCGGGGCACCAGAGCAATATACAACCTTTGAGAAAAATCAAACTTCATTGGCAGAGGGTTTGGCATTTTTATCTAAAACGGCTTCAACATGTGCAATTGCCTCAACCTTTGGAACAAACTGTCATATGATTCTCCAATAGGGGTGAAGCTTTTTCGTTTTTAGTAGTCTTTTCACTTTGTATTCTGGCCTCGGTTGGAACCTTTTGTGGGCAGGTGGTTGATATGCTTGAGGGGGCAGGTAAGACATTTGGGGAAGTGGTACGGGTCATCGCGGGCCTCGTAAGTGTGGAGCATATGGTGGTGCATTGTGGGTAGGGTACTGGAAATGTGACGTACGACTTTGGGGTTTCTATGGAGAGAAGTAGCATTGGGGCGGTCATTTGGTGCACAAGGATATCACTGGGGTCGATGTCGAGGCTGAAAGCATTGAGCAGGAATGCCCAGCGAATCATCTTTTCTATTTCTCTTTCTTCCACCCAAACTTATTGGGATATTTTGAATGTCTTCCGTAGTATCTTTCAATGCCGAATAACTCATGATTTTTCCTGAATTGATTCCCTCTTCTACCATCTCCCCCATTTTTACCACATCATTGAAAGGTTTACTGTCACGACCCCAAACCCGGTCGTGATGGCGCCCAACACAACTGCTAGGCAAGCCCGACCAAATTCACTCTCAACCCGAGCATAAAGCTCAAAACCATTTGTTTGAAAATCATTAACAACATTGAAACCAAAAATATAAATGATAGTTAGAAATAATCTGAAAATCAACAATACTGAACAACCTCCCAAAGAGCTGGGGGTCATGAGTGTAGAGCCTCTACCAGAACAACATAAATATATTGTAAAATAACATAGTCTGAAGTACGCAGAAAAGTCAAAACAACAGGAAATAGGGGAGAAGTCGGGTCCTGCGGACATCAAGCAGCTACCTCGACAACTCCGTATAAAAACTCTGATGAACAGCAGTAAGCTCAGCTAGCTCCCGAAGTACCTGGATTTGCACACAAGGTGCAGGGAGTAAAGTGAGTACTTCCAACTCAGTGGTAATAGACATGTATAATGTCTGACAGTAATAAATCCCAAAATATAGCACAAAGTAAAGCTAAGAACAGTACTCCTACACATTTAACAGTCTAATAACACCTAACAGAAATAGTGAAAATAGATATACATATATATATATATATGCATGAATGCAATGCAATGCACATGACCGCTACGGCGCGCAGCCCGATCCATTTGGGTACTCGCGCTCACTGTGTGGGTTCAGACTCCGCAGGGGCTCCTACAGCCCAAGCGCAATATCATAGTAACATACGCTGCGGCGTGCAGCCCGATCCACTATCAGTCCAGCTATATGCATGCAAGCCACACAGGCACAGTCAACTTACCAGTTTTAGTTCCAATTATCATTAATTATCAATTAGGTGTTTGAAACCTTAGAAATTTTCTAGTCATTTCAGGAAAATGTTTAGCTCAGGACTGATGTCATGAAAACATGCTATAAATCACAGAAACAATGATAATACTCCCTACGGGATCCAAATATCCGGCACGCAGCCCAAATATATCCATAACCATCTAAGTAGGAGGTTTACCAGCTAATTTATAGCTAACAACATAGTACAACATCATTCGGGCGAACTAAGCCATAGTCCCCGATCACATTCGACCCCGCACTCACCGTAGAGTACGTGTCTTGCCTCAATATAGCGTCACAGTGTGGTATACCGAGTTTCAAACCCTCAGGTCATTATCCACATCAATTACTCACCTCGAACCGGCCACGAGATTAGTCCGCTAAGCCTTTCCCTTTTGAATCAACCTCCTCGGGTGCCGAATCTGATCAAAATCACAAGGAATGCATTAAAATAGGCTAATGGAACTTAACCCAATCGAAAGAACTCGAAAAACACCCAAAAACACGAAGTTGGCAAAACCCGAGCCCCGGGACCATTTCCCGAAAAATTACGAAATTCACATTTTTTGAATCCTTGTTTCACCACGAGTCCGTACATATCAAATTCACAAGAATCGGAGTTCAATAGCCCTTTCAAATCATCAATTTAGTCTCTTTTAGACTTCAAGCCCTAACCACCATTTTTACCCTTAAATTACTTGAATTAACAGTGTTTAATCCTTGCTTTTATACCATAACAACATTATTTGAAGCTACAAGTTCATACCTGATGGAATCCCTTCGATATCTCTCAATTATCGCCCAAAATCGCCTCTCCCGAAGTCCCAAAATATTTTTTCTAACTTCTGAAAATCGAACCCATTGTTTCATTAAACACCCAGCATTTTTCGCTTTTGCGGTGAAATTGTCGCTTAAGCGACTTCCGCATCTGCGGAAATTGTCCGCTTCTGCGATTTCACTTCAACTCATCCAAAACCGCTTCTGCGGTAAATAGTCCGCTCCTGCGGACTCGTATATGCGGAAAAATGTTCCGCATCTGCAGAACCTCCCAGCCTTCGCATTTTCGCTTCTGCGACCTCTTTCCTACTTCTGCGGGATCGCTTTTGCGAATAAATTTCCTCTTCTACGGAACTCGCCCAAATTCGCACCTGCGGGGAAATCTTCCGCTTCTGCGGAGCCGCATCTGCGGTCTCCCTTCCGCAGATGCGGAAATACCTGCTGCAACTCAAAACCAGCAACTTCAAACTCCAAATTCTCTCGTTCAACCTCCCGAATTCAACCCGAGGCCCTCGGGACCTCAACCAAAAATACAGATATGCTCTATTACCTCATTCGAACTTGTTCCCATCATAAAAACACGATCATTAACACAAAAATCATCAAATCACGACGGATTCAAGCCTAAGATTAACTAAAACTTTCGAAACTCACATTCGATCAAAAACCCGACCAAACGACGTCCGATTGACCTGAAAATTTGCAGACATATCCAAAATCCCCTAACAAAACTACTGCAACTTTCGGAATTCCATTCTGACCCCCGGATCAAAATCTCACCTATCAACCGGAATTCGCCAAAACTCCAACTTCACCAATTCAAGCCTAATTCTACACCGGGCCTCAAAATTCAATTCCGATCGCACTCCTAAGTCACAAATCACCTCCTGAAGCTAACCAAATCATCGAAAATCACTTCCGAGCCCTCTAACTCACAAGTCAACTTCCGGTTGACTTTTCCTAAACAAGCTTCCTTCTAAGAGCCTGTGTGCCTTATTTTCAACCAAAACCAATTCAATTACACCCGATCGACTCTAATACTGATATTGAAACATGAAGCAACACAATAAGGGGAAACGGGGCGGTAACTCACGTGACGACGAGCCGGGTCGTCACATCCTCCCAACTAAAACAAACGCTCGTCCTCGAGCGGGTCAAGAAACATACCTGGAGTCTCAAACAAGTGTGGATATCTGCTCCGCATCTCCCGCTCGGTCTCCTAAGTAGCCTCCTCCACGGGCCGACCTCTCCACTGCACCTTCACTGACGCTATATCCTTGGATCTCAACCTCTGCACCTACCGACCCAAAATAGCTACAAGCTCCACATCATAAGTCAAGTCATCATCCAACTGAACTGTAGAGAAGTCCAACACATGCGATGGGCCCCCAATATACTTCCGGAGCATAGACACGTGGAATACCGGATGAACTCCCGATAGGCTGGGTGGCAAAGCAAGCATATAGGCCACCTCCCCAATCCTCCTGAGAATCTCAAAAGGGCCAATGAACCTCGGACTCAGCTTCCCTTTCTTCCCAAATCTTAGGACGCCTTTCATAGGCGAAACTTTCAGCAAAACCTTCTCACCCACTGAATAAGATACATCTCGAACCTTCCGGTCCGCATAACTCTTCTGGGGCGACTGGGCTGTGCGAAGTCTCTCCCGAATCACTTTCACCTTGTCCAAAGCATCCTGGACCAACTCTGTCCCCAACAACCTAGCCTCGCCGGGCTCAAACCAACCAACTGGAGATCTACACCGTCTCCTATATAAGGCCTCATATAGCGCCATCTGAATGCTGGATTGGTAGCTGTTGTTATAAGAAAACTCTGTGAGAGGCAAATAATCAACCCAAGAACCTCCAAAGTCAATAACACAGGCACGCAACATGTCCTCCAATATCTGAATGGTGCGCTCGGACTGCCCGTCCGTCTGAGGATGAAATGCAGTGCTCAACTCTACCTGTGAACCCAACTCTCGCTGGAAAGTCCTCCAGAACTGAGAAGTAAACTGAGTACCTCTATCTGATATAATAGAAAC
>MU714249.1:41885-57149 GCA_026770625.1 Nicotiana glauca
CAGGTACTTCTGATCGAGCGCATCATCAGTGACCCAGGTGCTACATTTGGAGACTTGAGGTATATCTGCCACGTCCGCAGACCGAGGAGTCTCCTTCTACTCTATCTTGTAGTTTGCAGTCCCCTTTTATGTATTCAGTTGTTGTAGACTTTTCCGGATATTAGAGCTGTATCTTATGACTCTCTTAGCCTGTGTTGCCCGTGAGTTTCCGGGTCTTTGGGATAGTTTCAGAATGATAAGTGTTGAAGTGTATGTGCCAGGATGGCAATTATGTACATTATTCCTGTTAACTAGTTTTGATTATATTTTTCCACAATTGTTATTGTTTCCACAAGGTGCTAGGCTTACCTGGTCGCGAAGACTAGGTGCCGTCATGACATGTTCACAATTGGTGAACTAGGGTCGTGACAACCCATGGCTTGTTCTTCTTTAGCAACTCAGTCAATAGTGCGGCCTTGGATAAGTAGCTACTAATGAACCGACGATAGTAGTTAACAAGGCCAGGGTAGGATCTCAACTCAGTTACCTTTGTAGGTGCCTCCCACTCCTGGATAGTGCGTATCTTAGCCTCGTCCATGCGTAGCTTGCCATTGTTAATGACATGGCCCAAGAAGTGGACCTTTGATGGTGCAAACTAGCATTTCTCTCTTGATGTATAGCTCGTTCTCCCGCAAGACTTGGAAAACCATCCTTAAGTGCTCCATGTGCTCCTCTAAGGTGTTTTTTTAGATGACTATGTCGTCCAGGTTGACTACCATGAACTGATCAAAGTAGGGATGTAAAATCTTGTTCATAAGGGTGCAAAATGTGGCCGGTGCATTAGTTAAGCCGAAAGGCATCACCAACCACTCAAAGGCTCCATATCTCGTCACACATGATGTCTTTGGTTCATCCCCTTCTGTAATGCGAACCTGGTAGTAGCTCTTTCGAAGATCCACCTTGTTAAAGTACTTGGCTTTCCCAAGTCTATCAAACAAGTCAACAATAAGTGGAATCCGGTACTTATTCTTCACTGTAACTTTATTAAGTGATTGATAGTCTATACACAAACGCAACGATTCATCCTTCTTTTTTTGGAACTATACTGGTGCGCCAAAAGGTGCATTTTATGGAAAATGTGACCAGCATCTAGCAGCTCTTTCAATTGTTTCCAGAGCTCCTCTAGCTCAGGTGATGACATAAGATATGGGGCAAAAACGGGTGGCTTATCCCCTGGCTCCAACTCAATCTTGTGATCCACATCTCGCCTTGGCGAAAATTGCTTAGGCAACTCCTCGGGTATGACATCTTTGTTTTACTCAAGCAACTTCTCTATGCAAGGTGACACTATATCTTGAAAATTCTTGTCTTACTCTATACTTGTAACAGTTGCCACGAACGTTAGCTCCCCATTCTTGATCCCCTTGACAACCAGCATAGCTGAGAGTTGTGCTTGGATCTGTCCATGTGGCATAGTCAATGTAAGTACCATGTAAGCTTCTTCTTGCTCCATAACCAAGAGATGTTGGAGGTAGGGGTTGATCAAAGTATGACAATGTCTAAAGAACTCTTGCCCCAGTATGATGTCAAAGATATCCATAGCAATTACGGTAAAGTTTGTCATACCTTTCCAAGTTTCTAATTTGACCCCAACTCCATTAGCTACCCCCACGAGTATTCTGTACCTCAGTATTCACAGTCTTGACGCGAGAGTTAGTTGGAGCAAGCTTTAATTCTAGTCTCTTTGCGGTAGCCTCAGTCACAAAATTATGAGTTGCTCTAGTATCCACTATTGCACGAGCGGGCTTGTTGTTAATGGTGAGATCCACGTACTGATTTCCATTCTCGGTAGTTTGATAGCTTGCTTTGTGACAGCACCACATAATCCAATCATACCCAATTATACAGTTCCCGAACTCTCTTCTTGCGGCTACTCCTTTTGTTCACGGACTATGGTGTTGACGCTCTTTAGGTTGGGACAATTCCTGAAGCCGTGCGACCCTCCGCATATTTAGCATCCCTTCTGCTCGGCATGTGCCTTCTTCTTGGCGTAGCCCTGACGACCACTCAACTTTTTGGAATCTTGTTTCTTAGAGTATTGTTGTTGTGTCTCCCTACCTTTGCCATGGTCTCCCCCACCTTTGACAGTGTTAACCTTTGGCTCCTTGCTATTGCCTTTGTTGTGTTTGTCATACCTGAAATCCATCAATGATTTAGCCTCCACTATGGCTTGGTCTGTATCAGTGACTTGTCGGCTTTGCAACTCTTGCTTAGCCTAATTATGCAACCCGTCCATGAAGTGGAACAAGAAGTCATCACTGGTCAGGTTGGGGATTTGAAGCATAAGGGTAAGGAACTCCTGACATAGTTACGTATGCTCCATGTTTGCTTCAATTCACTAAGCCTTCGCCTTGCCTCCTACAAGACACGTCGGTCATATTCCTTCTCCATGTTTGCTTCAATTCCCTAAGCCTTCGCCTTGAACTGATCCCATGTGCTAATAGTACATAGACCTTTATCCACGTCGGTCATATTCCTTCTCCACCATAGCATGGCAGTCTCTTAGAGGTACAATACCGCAGTGTTGATCTTGGCCTCATCGTTCCTCACTTTGTCGTGCTTGAATTAGTTCTCCAAGTGCCAAAGGAAGTTTTCCAATTCTTGTGCATCACGAACACCTTTGAACATCGGGGGTTTGGGCCATCGGGGGTTTGGGAGCCTCGATCTTGGCCTCCCTCGTCACCAAAATATTGTTGGATGCCTCGGTCACGCCAGTATTGACATGCTCCTCGAGAGACACTATATTTGCCTTCAAAACATCGATAGTACTCAAAGCCTCCATGAGTCTAGACTCTAAGGCAATGATGGTTTGCCTTAGTTCCATATCGGTCTGTGTACGTCCCTCCAAGTCATTTCGGATACTCTCAATCTCTTTAAGAATGTGCCTTCAAGAACACCAAAGGTGCCTTCCACCTTCCCCAAGCATTGATCAAAAATCTCCATGGCGTCCATCCGCACGTTCATCTTCATCACCCACTCTTTATCGAGCGAGACGTCCTCGGGTAGGACCTCCGCTTTATCCTTGCTCGCCTCAGTGGCAGATGGTTCTTGGGATGTAAGCCCCTCGTTTGTCACAATCTCGAGCGGCACCTCCTAGCTCTTGTTGGTAGCATTCCTCTTTTTGTAGCGGCCCTTCCTGCCAGCAGCATCCTGGATGACGTTTTGGATGTTGGCAGCGTTAATTTCTCTGTCGTTCGTCATTCCCTTAGTTGAAACTTTCGCTCTGATATCCCGTTGTCACGTCCTTAGTATTAAACTAAGCGCACGTGTGACACTCGGCAACTCGCTCACGATCTTGCACAAATTGCTCATGTTCTTGCTATGCCAAGTCAACCTTACTACTCTCAAGATCACTAAGGAATGTTAGAATACAGGAGACTTGCCAAAAGAAGCTTTTGTATTAGAGAGAACTTGATTATTTTGCTTGGTAAATTATAAATGAATGATCCCTTTATATACAAGTCTCATAGGGGCTAGTGTGTAAATAATAATTATTACACAAGTCCTTAATATTGACAAAATAATATTTTCTTTAGAAATCTCTACAAGTCTAGAAGATTCCAAGGATTTTCCTAGCAAATCCATAAAGACCTATGATTTTCCTAACGAAATGTCCATACTTCTCTAGAATCTTTTTACAAATACTAGCCTTCCTCTTATGCAAGTTACACGTGACATTAATATATGACAAATAGCGTCTATGTGACATGATGACGCGGCGGGTGATGACAAATAATTTTTTTTCTGCCGTAGCACCTCGTTTTAGTATCTAGAATAGAACCTATAGCTTAGCTTTCAAATGAGGGCACCTATATCTGACTTTATAGTTTCGATGGCTGTAAGATTTGACTCATCATTCCTCCTTTAAGAAAACGGAAAGAGTAAACTAAGCTCTCTTGGAATCAGAAGTTAGCTGCTGAATTATTACAAAACAAGATGCTCAAAAGGGACGATGTCTGCCACTCGTGAATGAGCCAGCAATTGTAATAAAAATTTCCCAAAAAAAAAAAGAGGGCAAAATCGTTATAGTAACCATTTAAATTAAATAATTTTTGAGTAATTTTCACTGACGTGATAGAGAAGTAATTATATATAAACTATTTGTATAATTAAATTTTTTGACGAGAGAGATTCAAGTAAATTATTTTGGGAATCCTTTGGTCCAGAATCAAGTTATGCATAAATTATTAATGTGAAGATAGTAATGCAAGAATTAGTAATACAAAAATTAAATATTGCATAGATTATTTTCTATTGCTTGTTTAGTTTGATATATTACATATTAATATACAATGCATAATGTAAAATATTTGTTTACTTTTTAAAATAATAAACATTATTTTGTTTCTTAGAATAATGTTGGTTTGTTAGGTCATTTTAGCATTTTAATCCATGTATTGACAATATCATCATTTTTATTTAACATTCTATCGAGCATAAATAATACATTAATAAAACCAACCACGAAATAAAATGCTGAAACTTAAAGACACAAGTAATTTTACATGGAAACCTTCTTTATTCAAGGGAGTAAAAGTTACGGCCTATACGTATAGGATTTTTTTAATCTTTACTAAATAACAAGATCAGTTTTCTGTTATAACTCAATAATCAAGGGACGGTAAATTCTACCGCCTTAATTCCTAAAATCAACTAAGTTGCAGCTATCTCTCCTGGACTATAAATTTTAGACTAGAACTTCAAAATAAATTTTGAGAATTATTTACCTACGATTAAATTTCTCAAAAGCAAATAATAAGAACAATGACTCAAGACTCAAATAGCTAAAGAACTAAATACCTTCTTCATATTAGGTTCTTCGGTTGAGCAATTTGAATCCAGAATGCATTGCCTTGCTTTTATTGCTATTTGATTTGAGTGATTTTACAGTAGAACTATGAAATAGTGGAGTCTACAATAGCGGCAACGCGATGCTATTTTCTTCAAGGGTGTTTGAAATAAATAAATAAAAATCGACAAAGGGTGGTCAATATATGTTATGTACTTCTAAAACGTAATATTTTATCTATATACGCAGTGTAATTTTTCGATAAAGAGTGGTCAATTGATCCCCAAAATCATAGGGTGGCTTCGCCCTTGGGAATAAGGTTGGCCAAAAGCTTCATCAATTTTAGCACCAAAACCTAAAATATTTCGGTTAAGGAAAATAATACCGTAGGACTTGGCATACTTAATTATCTCCAACTTCATCCGCTTTTTTACTTTTATGCAAGCGTACTAATATTAATGAATCCTTATTGCCCTCAAATTTTTTCGGTTGGTACAGTATGTAAGGAAAATGAGTAGATAATATTGACTAAGAACAAGAAGGAAAGAAGAACAACTTATCAAAAATACTGTGTCGTGGCAAGTCACTGCCTTAAAAGCGATTTCGGCCCGACTAGGTGCAAATCGTTAAGACCGTCACTCCCTAAGATTCCACAGCACCTCCAAACACGTGCACTCGTGGCTGAAAGTTTAGAATTTGCACAAAAACAGTTGCCCAGAAAGAAGAGAAGATGAAGATATTTTATGTGTTGGATGATTCACAAAGAAGACTAGAAAGAATGTAATGGTTAGCTAGATGAATTCTTGGTTAAGAATTGAGTAAATATGATGGCTAATGATCATCTTATATATATGAAATTAGGGAGGTTGTATGTATGACAAGCGTAGAGAGTCTTTTAACATTTGTCCAAATATATAGTCCACTTGTCTTCAATATTAACAAGTGTACTTAATCTTCCATGCATGAAGACACATGGTAGATTTGTGTAGCCACTTGCCCAAGTCATTCAACACTTAGTTTTAAGGCTTCATGCAGGAAGCCACTTGGAAATATGTCAAAGTCATTCAACACTTGGCTTTAAGGCTTCATACAAGAGGCCACTTGGAAATAAAAAAAAAAACTCATGGCTATTGGTTATAAATGGAATTTCAAAAAAAAAATTGACTTTGAATTATGAATAATTCCATTAATCCCCCAATAATGCAAAGACAAAAATAGAACAATTCTGAGCAAAAGAAGGAACATGTATTTTCTTTCGATTTGAATTGACACGTAGTGAAATGAGGCAACAACTAACATCCACAAAGTGAAGTACTCTTGAACTTAATGGACATTAGCTGAGACACCTACAACACATACTATATCCTTAATTTTATGCAAATTATGCGATACTAACAAAGTGCTTTTATGGTCATGCACATACCTTGGGTCTCATGAATGCTCTAGAAAGACATCCCAAGTCTTTCATAAAAGGCAAACCGCACCTTTACGCTCATGTAGGTAATTCCATCAAGTCTATCTACACATAGACTACCTTGAGGCTATGGAATCATTAAGAGCAAAATAAGCTAACCTTATAAAGCACTACCACACGCCATGGGGATAGAAAATGTGGTGCATATTGAGGTCTTATATGGCTTCGTTTGACCACAAACGGGTATCCACTATACTTCCTCAATCCATGCGCTTTAGCCCCATCACCCTCGATGTTTCAAGGATAACTCTCCTTGCCAAACCCTTGGTTAAAGGATCCGCCAAATTTTTTTCGGATCCTATATATTCCAAGGAAATAACACCATATTTCAACAATTATTTTACCACACCATGCCTAATGCGGATATGTCTTCTTTTTCTATTGTGCACACTATTTTTGGCGATTTCAATTGCTGCCTGTGAGTCACAATGTAGAGAAAATGGTAAAGCTTGTCTTCCTCATAAAGGCACGTCTGCCAATAAGTTTCTCAACCACTCGGCTTCTTGCCCTGCCAACTCAAGAGCAATGAATTCAGACTCCATAGTAGATCGTGCTATACAAGTCTGTTTTGAAGACTTCCATAAAATAGCACTTGCACCCAAAGTGAACACATAGCCACTAGTGGAGACAACTTCATCATTGCCAGTAACCCAGTTTGCATTACAAAGTCCTTCTAAAATAACAAGAAATTTATTAAAATGTAAACACCAATCCATAGTACCTGTCAAATATCTTAGCAAACGATGAAGAGCATTCCAGTGTTCATTACTAGGATTGTGAGTATATCCACTTAATCTTCTAACAGCATAAGCAATATCAGGTTGTGTATAATTCATGAGAAACATTATACTACCAATTATCTTAGCATACGCAGTTTGAGAAATACTAGATTCCTTATTCTTTTTCAAGTGTGTGCTAGGCTCATAAGGAGTTCTCACAGGTGCTACATCAAAACAATTAAACCTTTTCAACATTTTCACAATATAATGAGACTGAGATAATAAAAAAGCACTAGAAGTTCTTTTGATTTCACCCCCTAAAATCACATCTGCTTCTCCAAGATCTTTCATTTCAAATTTAGAAGACAAAAATTCTTAGTCTCATTAATGACATTCATATTAGGGCCAAAGATTAATATGTCATCTGCATACAAACATATAATAACACAATCTGATCCTATCAACTTGGAATAAATACAAGTATCAGATGCATTAACAACCAAACCATTATCCATTAATGTGCTATTAAAGTTTTCATACCATGGCTTAGGTTCTTGCTTTAGACCACACAAAGAATTTCTCAATTTGCATATTTTATTCTCCTGTCCTTGGATCATAAATCCCTCAGGTTGAGACATATAGATCTCTTCCTCTAAATCACCATTTAGGAAAGCCGTTTTAACATCCATTTGATGTATCACTAAATTATGAATAGTGGCTAAAGCAACAAGAGTTCTAATATTCGCTATCTTTGTCACATGAGAATAAGTGTCAGAGTAATCAAAGTCTTTCTTTTGTTTAAAACCCCTAATAAGAAGTCTAGCCTTATATTTCTCAATTGTACCATCAGGTCTTAATTTCTTCTTAAATATCCACTTGCTACTTATGGGTTTACAACTTTTAGGCAAATCAAACAAGTCCTAAGTGTGATTAGAAACTATAGAGTCTAATTCACTTTTAATGGCCTCTTTCAAAAAATTAGCATTTATTGACCTCATTGCTTCATTGTATGTATTAGGGTCTTCTTCTATTAAATGGATTGACACTAATTCATCACTCAAAATATCAAGATCAATATTTTCAGTCAAGAAAGTGGTAATAAAGTCAGGACCAAAGCTAACTTCAATTCTACGCCTCTTACTTCTTCTAAGTTTATTTTCATGCTCATTAGCAGCAACACGAGAAGAAGGTACAATATGAGAGTTAATAGATATAGATGTATAAGCATTATTCGGCACATCACTAGGCACATTATTTTTAATGGAAAAACATGCTCAAAAAATTCTGCATCTCTAAATTCACAAATAAAACTATCATTCAAAGACATAAATCTATATGCAACACTATTTTGATCATAACCAATGAAAATAGCATCAAAAGTTTTGGGTCCCAACTGTTACTTATTTAAAATCAGGTAGACCAACTTTAGCCAAACACCCCCACACTTCTAAAAATTTTAAGTTAGGGGCAAACCCTTTCCATAAATTATATGGAGTTTTATCTAACTTCTTATGAGAGACTTTATTAAGAACATAGCATGCAGATAAAAATGCTTTCCCCCAACATATTATCAGATAAATCCAGACTCAAAAGCATAGAACTCATCATTTCCTTAAGGGTTCTATTTTTTTGTTCAGCTACACCATTTTGTTGGGGAGTATAGGGAGCACTAACCTCATGTATAATACCATTTTTCTTACAAAAGGCTTCTAAAGTATTAGTACTATATTTACCACCCCTGTCAGACCTAAGTCTCTTGATATTTCTGTCTAATTGATTCTCTACTTCTGCCTTGTATTTTAAAAAATATGCTTTCAGCCTCATCTTTTGACTTAAGAAGATATACCTTAGTGTATGTAGAAAAGACATCTACAAAGGTGATGTAGTATTTCTTTCCACATTTACTAACAGTGTTCTTGAAATTTGCTAAGTCTGAATGTACTAGTTCAAGCAATTCTGTTTTTCTGCTAGTTACATTATTAAAGGGCTTTTTGGTATATTTTGCTTTTACACAAACTAGACACTTAGAAAAATTATGAACATTAACTGCAGGAATTAATTCCATTTTGTTAAGTCTTTTAATATAAACAATATTAATATGGCCTAGTCTACCATGACACAAATCAATAAACTCAGCAATATAAGCAGAATTGAACATGCTAGAATTATTAGTAATCTCTCGAGCGATGTTCAGCACAAATAAGAATAAACCCCCACTAAGGTAACCCTTCCCAACAAAGTCTCTTCAACGAGAAATAACAACTTTATCATATTCAAAAACAAGTTTAAGACCTACCTTGTTGAGAAGCGCATCAGAAACTAAGTTTCTACGAAGGGAGGGTACACAGAGAACATTGTTCAAAGCTAAAGTTTTTCCAGAAGTAAATTTAAGAAGAGTTTTTCCTTCACCCATAACTCCAGATGTAGTGGATTTACCCATGTAGATACACTCGCCATCAGCAGATTCCTTAAAGTCGTGAAAAAGCTCTTTATTGTTGCAAAGATGCCTTGAAGTGCCCGTGTCCAGTATCCAGTAAGTCTTGTTAGCCACCATGTTTGCCTCAACAACCACAGCGACAATGACATCACCACCCTCAGTAAGGTTGGCATGGACTGGAGCTTTTTCTCCATTCTTTGAGCTTTGTCTTTATCTCTGGTTGCACTGAAAAGTCTTGTGACCAATTTTGCCGCAGACATAGCAAGGTCCTTTTGACTTTTGAATATAGTCCTCCGGCTTATTGAAGTAATTCTGCTTCTTCACATGTCCTTTATTTTGGCCTTTCTTGTATTTTCCTTTAAACCTGTCTTTCACAAAAGTACTAGAAGATTCCACAAGGTTAGCTTTAGAAGAATTAAGAGAGAGATATTTCATCTTATCCTTAAGCCGTTCGGATCCCTCATCTTTGAGACGGTTTGCTTCCTCAATCCTCATGTGACTGATCAGTTCTTGAAGAGTTATGTTTTTCTTCTTGTGCTTTAGTTGATTCCTGTAATTACTCCAGGAAGGTGGAAACTTTTCAAGTAAAACATTATCCTGAAGAACCTCACACACCTTCATGCCCTTGTTCAAGACATCAGCAGTTAAGTTCTTATACTTGTGAACCTGTTCTATAATTGGCTTATCATCAATCATTTGAAACTTGATCCACTTTCCAACGACATACTTCTTTTTTCTCGCGTCATCAGCACCATATTTCTTCTTCAAACTGTCCCATATGACTTTAGAAGATTTAAAATATATAAGCAAATCAAAGAGAGGGTTAGTCATATGGTTAGGCAGATGTCCTCTCACTGATTTATTATCCTTTTCAAATTTCTTCTTAACAGCATCATCAACAACAATAATATTAGCAGTATTAGAACTATCAGCAACAATATTAGCAGGTAATCAACTTCTAATTGTTCAAAGAAAATTAAAAGTTTCTGGGACCAAAGCTTATAATTGTTTCCATCTAAAGGCTCAAGCTTTGAGAGATCAGGAAGGATTTTATTCAAAGTGGTGGTCATTATTCAATATTATATGTAAAATTACTTTCAAATTATAAGGAAAATGAGTAGATAATATGGACTAAGAACAAGAAGGAAAGAAGAACAACTTATCAAAAGTACTGTGCCGTGGCAAGCCACTGCCTTGAAAGCGATTTCGGCCCGACTAGGTGCAAATTGTTAAGACCGATTGCTCCCCAAGATTCCACAGTACCTCCAAACACGTGCACTCGTGGCTGGAAGTTTAGAATTTGCACAAAATAGTTGACAAGAAAGAAGAGAAGATAAAGGTATTTTATGTATTGGATGATTCACAAAGAAGACTAAAAAGAAAGTAATGGTTAGCTAGATGAATTCTTGGTTAAGAATTGAGAGAATATGATGGCTAATGATCATTTTATTTATAGGCAATTAGGGAGGTTGCATGTATGACAAGTATGGAGAGTCTTTTAACACTTGTCCAAATATATAGTCCACTTGTCTTCAATATTAACAAGTGTACTTAATCTTCCATGTATGAAGACACATGGTAGATTTGCATAGCCACTTGCCTAAGTCATTCAACACTTGACTTTAAGGCTTCATGCAAGAAACCACTTGGAAATATGTCAAAGTCATTCAACACTTGGCTTTAAGGCTTCATGCAAGAGGCCACTTGAAAATAAATAAAAAACTCATGACTATTAGTTATAAATGAAATTTCAAAAAGAAATTTTTGACTTTGCATTATGAATAATTCCAACACAGTATATGTAACCTAAGAAATAAATCGTTCAAGGAATACTGTTTGCATTAGGAATCAATTTGCAAGCCCTAATCAACATAATTCAAGAGACCTGGTTCTTTTGATATCTACTAAAACATATACATTTGTTAGTACAATAAATATCTTTAAGAGACCTAGTTTTTTGACAATAATGTTTTCAAAAAAAATCAATTTAAGCTCCGCTCAATAATAACGGAGCAACAAAATATTATATTAATTAATGTTAATTTCAACGTGAAGATTAATAACATGTTTGGACCAAAAAATAAATTATTTTGAAAAGTGCTTTTTTCAAAATTACTTTTGATGAGAAGTAGTTCGTGTTTGGCTAATTACTTCTGAGCATCAATTAGTATTTGGCCAAACTTTTAAAAATAGCTTCTAAGTGTATTTTTCTCAAAAGTACTTTTCAAAAAAGTATTTTTGGAGAGAAGCTACTTTTTCTGTTTCTCTAAAACTGCTTCTGTTTCTCATCAAAAGTACTTTTTTTCTTCTAAAAGCTTAGTCAAACACTTCAACTTTGAAAAAAAAATACTTTTTTTAGAGAAGCTTGGCCAAACAGGTTATAAATCTCTTCAAATCTCGATCATATATTGTATAAGCTTATGTTAATTTGTTTATTTGATTGCCTATATCACTAATTATGGGAAAATTTTATTTTGTGTCTCATATAACTTATACTAGTTGTATGAGGCAACTTTTTCTCTCACAGTTTTGTGGACCCGAAATTCAGTGGACCCAGAAGTGTAAGATTGGGGTCTACAATTTTGTGAGACAAAAAAGAGCCTCATACAACTAGTGTCAGTTGTATGAGACACAAAATAAAACTTCTCCTAATTATGCTTTAAAAACAAAGTGGAGTAGGTGCTTAAAGCACACAACCGTAATAACTTATTAATAAGTGTATGAAAGTACAACAGCGTGTACTATGCAGCCAAAACATGGAAGAATCAAACATAATGCAATAATTTCATTATTAACACTACACCAAAGTGAAGGGCCGGTATAAAGCTAAAAGTAGCTCGCCTATACTAATCGGCCTAATCAAAACCTTATGACAATATAAAATTAGCCTTTTGAATTGAATCTTAAGTAAGAAGGTTAGTTCGCCTGCCTACTCAAAGAGACCGGGAGTAAATGTAGGCTCGCCCGAAAGCTTGAAGAGCTTTTCTTCATTCACTTGTACCGTGTTCACTAAAGAAAATTGCGTTGTAGCTAATCATTTATCTAATATTTATGAATTATGGGTAACAACGAAAATTAAACACGCACATGGTGAATTGACAATCTATTGCCTTGATCCATTTGGCTACATTTGCCTCCTCGATAACTTACATTCCATTTTACAGTTATATCTTCTTCTTTTTTTAATTTTTCACTCGGTATTTAATACCCATTTTCAAGATTTGATTAATTAGGACTTTCGTTGTGTAAGGCCTATTGTATAGGGTCAAAACCGGGGCTTGCCCCTTGTGTGATTAATCGAGAATGGAATATGATAGATTAAAGTTCGACCTCAAATCATATCAAACCAAGAGGCTCTCCCATGGACGCTCTGCAACTGGCAATGGATCCAAAAGTCCTCTGGGCTGTTGTTTTTCAATCTTGTCTTGCTGACAGACAAGAAAAGTCTGCACATAGCACTCTATGTCATCTCGCATGCGTGGCCAATAGTAGCTGACTCAACTAAGGCCCTAATACGAAATTGACCTGAATGACCAGCCCACATTGTGTCATGACTCTTCCTTATGATCCGTCATCTAATGTCTCCAAACTTAGGCACATAGACCCGCCGACCGTGGTAAGCAATATGCCATCTTCTACCCAAAAATATCTCGTCTTGCCCTAGTAGGCTAAATCGATAAGTTTTTTGGCTGCTGGATCATGTTGCATGCCTTTTTTTATGGCCTCACGAATATCCCAACTTGCTGAAGTGATAGCAGCAAGCTCAGCTTTCCGGCTCAAGGCTTCATCTACAACATTACCTTTCCCGGATTGTACTCCAGCACAGAATCAAACTCGCCCAAGAAATCCTGCCACCTAGCCTATTTTGGTGTGAGCTTCTTTTGCGTCTGAAAGTAGCTAGTAGCCACATTGTCGGTCTTGACCATGAACCTCGACCCGAGCAGATAATATCGCCATGTATGAAGGCAATGCACAATGGCAGTCATTTGCTTCTCTTGCACAGTGTAACACCACTATGTCTCATTTAATTTGAGGCTCTCAAACACTATGTGATGCTTATCCTGCATCAGGACACCCCTAATGGAAAAGTCTGAGGCATGTATGTGCACCTCAAATGTCTTGGCTGTGACGACCCGACCCGTCGTCTCGTGATTTACCGTCTTGTTTCCCCCTTATTGTGTTGCTTTAAGTTTCATTATTGGTATTGGGTGCGTTAGAATTGATTTGGAGTGATTTTATTAAGAAATGAGATACTTAGTCTCTTTTAAAAAGACTTAAATTGAAAAAGTCAACCGGATGTTGATTTGTGAGTTAGAGAGCTCGAAATTGAATTTCGATGATTCGGTTAGCTCCGGGTGATGATTTAAGGCTTAGGAGCGCAATCGGAAGTAATTTTGGAGGTCCGGTGAAGAAGTTAGCCTATTTTGGCGAAGTTAGTATTTTGGCAAATTCCTGTTAATAGGTGAGATTTTGATCCGAGGGTCGGAATAGAATTCCGAGAGTTGTTGTAGCTTCGTTGGGTGATTTTGGATATGTGCACAAATTTTCAGGTCATTCGGACATTGTTTGGTCAGGTTTTTGATCGAATGCGCATTTTGAAAGTTTTAGTTTTACTTAGGTCTTGATTCGATGAAAATTGATGATTTTGATGTTAACGATAGTGTTTTTATGGTTCGAGCAAGTTTGAATGAGGTATTTAAAACATGTCTGTAGTTTTGGTTGAGGTCCCGGGGACCTCGGGTGTGTTTCGGATGCCCATCGGGTCATTTTTGGAAGATTTTTGTTGTTTTGAGCATAAACCTGTAATGATCCAAAGGTCTATTTTTAGTTCCGGAGATCGAAATTTGATTTCGAGATTTCTAAAATTTAAATCATGAATTATAGGACTAATCTTAAAATTTTGGCTTAATTTCATCAAGTCGCGATTGGGTTTTTGACGCGAAATGTGAGTTAATTGTTTAACGAGCGAAATGGGTATTGAACTGGGCAAATGAGCTCCAAATTCAGTTTCGATTGAAGGTTTGTGTTCGTATTATTATTTTTGACTCATTGGAACAAGAATCGTCTAATTCCGAGTTCGTATGATGGAGTTAGAGCCTTTTTAGTGAAAAGGAAAGCTGCTGCAATTTTCTGGGCAATTTCTGCATTTTTCGTACGTGTGAACAGTGATCGCACTTGCGTGAACAGTACCCGTATACAGTATACATGAACAGTATCCCGTAACAGTATCCGTGAACAGTACCCGTAACAGTATCCGTGAACAGTACCCGTAACAGTAACCCGTGAACAGTACACACGGGTGAACAGTAACACGGAGTGAACAGTACTTCCAAAAAATTTTGGGCAGATTGTTATTCATCCGCGAACCAAACATAATTCTCACCATTTTTTGAGCAAACATGGGAGCTTTTTGGACGTGAATTCAAGGGGTTTCGACTGGAAATCATTGGAGATAAGTTTTATGAGTTAAATACATGATTTTATTGAAGAATCGTCTTTGAAATTCTTGAAAACATAGCAAAATGATAAGAAATTAGGGCTTGGNGTGGAAATATAAATTTCGAAATTTTTCGGGATGTGGGCCCGGGGCTCGGGTTTTGCCAATTTCGTATTTTCGGGTATTTTTCGAGTTCTTTCGATTGGGTTATGTCCCATTAGCATATTGTGATATATTTTCCCTGATTTTGGTTAGATTTGACGCGCGTGGAGGCTGGTTTGAGGGGCAAAGGCATCGCGGGCTAGAGAATTCGCCAGTTCGAGGTAGGTAATATTTGTAAATGATGTCCTGAGGGTTTGAAACCCCGGA